>MBFL02000137.1:0-86550 GCA_001696595.2 Aspergillus hancockii | reverse complement strand
AATAAAAACCTTTTAGTTTTTTACTATTTGATAAGATTAAAGAAAATATTTGTATGGGTAATGGGATTGAACATGTGGCGACTGTGCAGTCAATCCCATCGCTGGAAGATAGCTGAGATAGAGTTTCGGTGACGCTATTAGTAAACCCTGAAAGCGATTGACCTTGACGATTCAGGTATAAGGAACAAAAACGACAATGAACTTGTCGCCGCACAAGATGCGTTGTTCTAGTGACCCACCGAGTCATTGATGTCATGGAGGTGAAGCCGTACTTCGCGACCCACATTTATATCGTGTCCGGAAGTGCCCCATGGGGCTTGAAAGTCAACATGAGCTTGCAACCGAATCGCTCGTAGATGCGTAAGCCAATATCGTGGCTAACCACGGGTTTGTAATATCGATAGAATGTGTCGTTGACGTCTGTTCAAACCATAGATGCAGGTGTTCTTCTCTCGTCCGGGGTATAGCTCTTATTTAAGCAATCCGTCAATCTGTCTCCGTGCGTAGTCGCTTCTTATCTGCTTGATTTTCTGGATCCACATAACTTACGTGGGGATTTGCTTGAGCAAATGCAATTGATACATAATGAAAGCGGAGCCAGAGACTAAAGGCTCCAGCAGCCAGGTTAGAGATCCTCATGGATCGGAAGGATATACTGAGCCTCCCAGGAGGCCTTCGATGGATGACTTGGACCCTAAGAACGGGGGATTAGTGGACCGCTACAAGAAATTCTCCGAGGTAGTGCACGCCGCTAACCGTCCTCTACCGACAGAGACGGGGAATGGGACATACATAAAAGATGACACAGAGAACAAAAGCCTCTGGGAGGATCTTCGCGCGTTGGGTATAAAGGATGTCAATACCTTGAAGGATGTTATCGGGAACAAGGCCAGTGGGCATGAGGTGGATGATAAGACAATGCTCATGGAACGCATTATCCAAGTAAGTATGAATTTGTAGCATAGATGATGGGAGGATATGCTGACGTTACTATGTCTAGTTGGTGGCCAAGTTGCCTGACAAGTCCAAAACCCGCGACAAGCTGACCAATATGTTCCTGGGTGAACTTTGGGACGCGCTGCCCCATCCTCAACTGGCGTAAGAGCTTCCCAAACCTAAGTAGATGCCACATATCGCATAGTGCTGAGGTGAAGCAGATATGTCGGCGACAAATATGCATACCGCGCGGCTGATGGGTCGCACAACAACCCTACCATGCCCATGATGGGAGCGGCAAATACGGAATATGCTCGAACAATTGAGCCCTCAAAGCTTAGACCAGCTAGTTTGCCCGATCCCGGCTTGATCTTCGATAGTATCTTCGCACGGGATGCTTTTAAGCCCCACCCGAACAAGGTCTCGAGCATCTTCTTCACCTGGGCGTCGTTGATCATCCACGGTAAGCCTCCAAAATGATGTTGAACTATTACGTCTGACACTAACTTGGTACTAGACATCTTCCAAACCGGGTATCAGGATCAAAATTTCAACAAGACATCATCGTATTTGGACCTCTCTATCTTATACGGAGATAACCAGGCCGAGCAAAACATGATGCGTACATTCAAAGACGGCAAGGTTAAGCCAGACTGTTTCTCCGAGCCACGACTGCACGCCCTACCAGCTGCTTGCGGGGTTATCCTGGTTATGTTGAACAGATTTCACAACTATATCGTCACACAGCTGGCCAAAATTAACGAGAATGGCCGATTCACAAAGCCACGAGACGACCTCCTCGACCCAGTGGAAGCCCGGGCGGCGTGGGCCAAATATGACAATGACCTCTTCCAAACAGGACGTCTCATCACCTGCGGCCAGTACATCAACATCACCTTATATGACTACCTGCGCACAATTGTCAACCTGAATAGAGACGATACTACCTGGAACCTGGACCCGCGCACGCACTCTGAGCACGACTCAGTTCCCACCGCACTGGGTAACCAGTGTTCGGTTGAGTTCAATCTCGCCTATCGGTGGCATTCCGCAATCAGTCGCCAGGATGAGGCGTGGACGGAGAAAGCTTATCAGGAGATTGTCGGTAAGCCTGGCGAAGAAGCCTCACTGCAGGACCTTCTGGAGGGGATGAAAAATTTTACCATGAAGTTAGATAAAGATCCCTCCAAGCGCACATTTGCCTCCCTGAAGCGGCAGAAGGATGGGACCTTTAGAGATGCAGACTTGGTTGATTTGTTAACCAGGGCCATTGAGGAGGTGTCCGGTTCATTCGGGGCGCGCAATGTGCCCAAAGTCCTGCGATCGGTTGAGATTCTGGGCATGGAGCAAGCACGCAAGTGGAATGTCGGATCCTTAAATGAGTTCCGAAAGTTCTTCAAATTGAAACCCTACGAGAGTTTCGAGGACATCAATTCCGACCCGGAGGTGGCATCCCAACTGCGCCATCTGTATGAGCATCCGGACTATGTGGAGCTGTACCCGGGGATCGTTGCAGAGGAGCCTAAGAAACCCATGGTCCCCGGCGTCGGAATCGCGCCAGGATACACCGTCTCTCGCGCCGTTCTGTCGGATGCAGTGGCCCTGGTCCGAGGTGACCGGTTTTACACGGTTAGTGTCGTTAATTCAATTCAATGCGTCATAGCACGCTAACGAACAAGCAGAAGGACTATAATTCACGGAACCTCACGAACTGGGGGTTCGCGGAGGCTAAGCATGATATGGATATCAATCAGGGATGCTCGTTCTACCGGTTGGCCTTGCGAGCATTTCCGCAGTGGTTCAGATATGACTCGATCTATGTCCACTACCCTATGACTATCCCCAGCGAGAATCGGGAAATTATGAGAGCCCTGGGAAGAGAAGAAGATTACTACTGGGAGCGTCCGGCATACGTACCACCCCAGGTGAACATATTCGATTATGCCAACGTTCGTCACATTCTTCAAGACGCCTCAAATTTCCGGTCCACTTGGGGTGAAGCAACGGCGTACGTGTTTGGACCAAAGGGTTATGACTTCATGCTCTCAGGAGACACTGCCTTCCATGCCAATCAACGCGAGACTATGTCGCGATCCTTGTATCGGACTCAGTGGCATGAGGCTGTTAAGCACTTCTACCTCGAAATCACCGAAGAGCTCTTGGCGGAGAAATCCTGTAGGGTGGGTAATGTGAACCAGGTTGATATCTCTCGAGAGTAAGTCTAACCTGCCACCGTCCTCCATTCGTATCTTGGTGTTATGGATGCTTACCTTGCAATTTTCCGTTTTCGGCTGTAGTGTCGGTAACCTTGCCCACGTCCACTTCGCGTCCAACATCTTCTCCCTCCCGCTGAAGAGCAAAGAGCATCCGCATGGCATCTTCACTGAACATCAAATGTACGAGATAATGGCGGCAATATTCATGGCCATTTTCTTCGACGCAGACCCCGTCAAGTCCTTCAAGCTGCGCCACAAGGCTCGCGAGGTAGCGACTAAACTCGGCAAGATAGTAGAGACCACAGTCAAGGCCATCAGTTCACCGAGTTTCATTGCCTCCCTAATCGGTGGTATCCGAACGAACAAAAACTCCCTTTCTGACTATGGGGTGCATATGGTGAGACGACTGTTGCAAAGTGGACTAGACGCCGAACAAGTAACCTGGTCGCAAATCCTTCCTACTGCTATCGCGATGGTCCCCAACCAGGCCCAGGTGTTCACCCAGATCATCGATTATTACCTCTCCGATGAAGGCAAGAAGCATCTGCCCAACATTAACCGTGTTGCTAAGGAAGACTCCCCTGCCTCAGACGAAACGCTTCTGCGATACTGTATGGAAGCGATCCGTCTCAACGGCATTTTCGGGTCGCGGCGAAAGTCTCAGACCTACTTGTCCCTAGAGGATAATGATAGAATGGTCCAGATCAAGCCCGGTGATCTTGTGTTTGTTAGCTTCGTAAGGGTCTTCTGTCCATTGGTAGCATGCTGAGCACTAACTGAGATGATAGGTGGATGCTAACCGCGACCCTCACGTTTTCCCAAACCCCAATGAGGTCGACATCAACCGTCCCATGGAGTCATACATCCATTATGGGGTAGGCTCCCATACGTGTCTAGGCGCCGAGGCAAGCAAGGTTGCCTTGACTGCCATGCTGCGCGTAGTTGGGCGGCTAGACAATCTTCGCCGTGCACCCGGATCACAAGGGGAGTTGAAGAAGATTCCGCGTGAACATGGGTTCTATACTTATATGACTGAGGACCAAAGTAGCCTCTTCGCATTTCCGATGAGTAGGTACTATTCCTGATTGGTTCGGATGGGAGTGCTAATCTGGTGACAGGCTGGAAACTCCACTACGACGGCCGTATTCCAGGCACGCAGGAGCCGGAGCGACCACGGGAGAATAGCGTGTGTAATGTCCCTGGTCATTGGCAAAATTGAATATGTTATGAATAGTGCTCTCCTTGTTTACTGGTTGATCCCCCTAGTTCCGTACGTATCTCAACTTCCTCTTGCTGTAGCTAGCCACCACCGAAGTCATTGCAATTCCTTGTTCACTAGTTGTTTGGATAAGATCGGTAAAAGCAGACAATTTACTTTGGAACCTTGACCTATAGTTGTTTTTGTGTGAACCTTGGTGTGTACTAGAATACCACATAAAAATGACTACCTAGCTGTCCAAATGGTGGTCTTGACCTATTTCTTTTGCCTGTATCGGATCAGCCAAGATATCCATAACCCCGAATAAAATAAATAGGAATTGCATTTCTTGCGATTAACAATTTACCTAAGTGCAAAAAAAGAGTTCTAGGCGCGTTCCCCTCTTGAATCAAGTCCCTCACGATATCATCGAATGTACCAGGTTCCATGTCAAGTCGGCTGCTCATATATATTCTATCAAAAATCCGTCTCATTTATTGTCAAGGTTGCAAAGTAGATGTTGAACTCTTATATATACAGGAAGCCTTTCATCATTCCCTAGAGTCCTAGACATCTGTTCAAAGGTGACGGTCATTTGCGATATGCTTTTATCGTAATATCCATTTACCACTGCTTTCACCCCTTGAAGCAGTGGAAGATCTTCAATTGGAGAGTGTCTGCTCCTTAACTTGACCCATATCGCTCTAGATGATCGGAACCGTAACGCCTCGATGAGAATTTCTGTTGACATAGTAGAGCAAAGAGCACGCTTCTCTTGGATGTCGAGTTCATCCTATTTCTCCCCTCGTTTCTGGATCTTTTTGACTGCAAACTCTATAAACTGCTCACGCAGTTTCATAGAGCGGGCTTACCTGTAACCACGGGGCTGTTGTAGGCCCGTGAATTATCTTTTACTTTGTGAGAGTGCTACTGTGAATTATTCGGGGTGAGCATTCCCTTCGCCCAGGCCTGATTCGATTATCCGCCACCAAAAAAGACTAACTATTGTCAAGTCTTGTTCCATTAATGGCTATCCATGGCATATTGAATTCGATGTAACCTATCCACGTGTTCCCTCCTGCTCTTCTTTTGTGTGCGATCGTTGATCGGACCATACTACTACAATTCCACAAAGTACTATCGAAACGCAGTATTGAAGTCTACCGTAAGGCAGCAAAACAAGTATGAATACAATCGCGGTTCGCGCTTTACTGTTGTGAACATTATCTGTGGTAGGAAGCGAAAATCGTTATTCTTCACTAAAAGACGCTGTCAAAGCAAGCAAGCTGTTACTATACTTCCATCGACAGTCCCCAACAATATCTGCAACTTTGTGCGGCATGCTTAGAAATGGATGATGCGACGTTTTCAAACGATATGTACGAGACGTTCCAAGCATCGCAACCCTGTGTTCTTGAAAATGCCAGCGGCAGCAACTGATCCTCTTCTCCATGAATATATGCAGTTGGTATGACATGCCAGGGCTCGTAGGACACAGTACTGTAGAATACTGATGTACAAGTATGTGTAAGACCCGCAGTCCACCGAGCTTGTTCAGATGTGAGAGATCGTGGTAGGCGCCTTCCGGGCCGATTTGGTTGGAAGCGTAACCTCCTTATCGAGTCAACAGCAATTAGTGTAATGTTTCCTATCGGTGCGAGGGCACTTACGCTTGACATGATCCAGGGGATGAGTTGCCCGCCTGTGGCGCCAACTAGACTGTCACCCTTCTGAAGCACAAATACAACCATGTACACAATCATTACCACGCCTCCGCTTTTGCCTTAGCTTTGACGGGTGACCGTGTCGAGCCCTTCAACCGCTCTAGAGCTGACCAACCCACCGTAGGACCGAGCAACGTCGATAACATCGCGACCTTCGTCGCAGAGTTGCTCAAGGGTGCCGTGTAGTTGGGATACATCAACCCCCAGGGTCTTGGTTGGGGATTCAGCACCAGTCGATTGGTGCTTTACAGCAATAAGGTCAAGACCTTTGTCCGAAAGACATGACTGCAAACTCGTTGTAGAAAGCTGGAGTTCTCCCTGCTCCTGGGACTAACACAACTTTTGGCTGAGTAGGCATGACGCGCAGTAAATGCGATGATCAGTTAAACGATGAAAACGAAGATATCTGGGCTGCAGGGTAATTCGAACAACCTCCAAACCCACAAACCCACAATACATGATGGCATTCTCTTATTTCCCCAGGACCTTGTCAGGTGATCGGAGCATAGGCCTGTAATCGTCCTCGGCACAGCAACGGTGACTAGGTTTTGCAACGGGATTTGCCTCGTCAGATGGAGCTGCGGCAGAGTTGATAAGACCCCCGGATTGAACTTGAACATAAGAGTGTGTCTCTCACCTGGATCTGCTCCACTTTCGCCCTTTGGCGCAGATATCGTGCGAGTCCTCGGTCTTGCCGCCCGGAATCATATTTCGGCAATCTCTTCGGCTCCTATCTAATACGGAGGACAACAGGAACAAGAACAGGAACGGGAAATGGCTTGGACCCAGGCGATAGTCAGGACCAAATATATGCCTAGATCATCGGGAAACAGCTCCACCCCTAGACGGCTCCTCGTCCCGACTACACTATAATTTGGCTCGGCTGAATGAGGCGGCAGCACGATCGATTGGTGTTCACTAGCACTTTATAATATCTTCGGTTTCACGTGCTTTGACATGGCTTACTAGAAACACTAGGTAGTATTGCGTAGTATGAGTGATGTGTCCACGCGTGTTGATAATTAACCACCAGGGTTGCCAGTTCTGCATAATTAAAATGGATTGAGCTTGAAAGTATCGAGGCCTGATCCATCAGGAGCCCGAGAGGTACCCTACCTTGTCGAGGATGAGCTGCGATTAGGTGGGAGAGAGTCACTCTTAACCAAGTCCGTCAAACAACGTGATATTTAGCCCTACTTTATCAAAGAAGCTAGCTAAAGTCAAGCTCCTCCCTAGCCTAGGGACATAACAGGATTTGTTTAATTTCCCTATAACGAGTTGTTTTCGATCACCCCATCACCTACCTATATTAGGGTCAATATCTCAATTCTTTTACTTAGATGACCCCGACGAGATGCCTAATTGTCGGAACCGGTACATTTGCTTGAGCTTTGTGCCACAGCAGTGCTACCTTCTTTTCTCTCGAGTCATCCCAGGAATGCATGGCCATCGCATGGGTTGACCTTCCGTCGTTGATCGGATATTCGACGGTGTCTATGACCCGTTCACCCCATTTTTGTTACATTCCCGAATCCAAAGTGAAGTTACATCCTAGATAAATGACGTCACGATTTTTGAACGGCACAGGGGAAAATCAGGAAATAAATCTATTTAATCATCTTAAACATCCTTGGGAGGATCCTAGAAACTAACCTTGCTTTAATCTGCAGTTGCAGCTTCCATATACTTACAACTAACTCCAGCAGCATGCGAGTTCTGCAGACCATTCTGGTGGCAGCCATTGCCCTGTGCACTGCTAGTGCCGCTAGTGGTTATGAAAGCAACGATGTCCACGTATGTTTATAAGGACCTGTATAACATTCATTAGCCTAACATCTTGTCACTAGTTGACCTATATCTCGGATGGTCATAGTCATTTCCAAATAATCAAACCCCGACACCTATCCGATTTGGACTACCCGTGCGTAACCCGGCCTTATCCTTCATCTCATTTTCTATCCTGTGTTAATATATATCTCTTATCCAGAGGGTTCCTGCAGGTGATTAAGAGTAATGCAAACTGCTTGGCCCGGTCGTAAGTTCCACGAGGTCACCATTGCTTCTGGACTTATCGTATTGCTGATACTTTAAATGTCTCCAGTGGAAAGGGTAGCCGTCCTGTACATATTCCGATTGGCACGCGCAAGTTTAATCCTCCTCGCTACATTGAAGCGATCTATTGCAACGACCCTCCTGTCAACGACCCACCTGAAGATGATCCTCCGAGCGAAGATCCTGCCAGCAAGGAGCCTCCCGTTGCGTTGCGTGATCCCTTCGATCTGTGATGCGATTCTTCTAGCCAAATTGGATGATCCTTCCAGAGGGGTGACTTGCTCCTGTGATCCTTATCTAGGTCATGTACCGAGTAGCACTTTTCGATAATAGCGGTATCCCTGGCTGATATGAAGTCGAGATTGAGTGTCCAAGTGTATCTTTGGGTTATATATTTTTTGTTTCTAATCGTTAGAAACCCCGTGGATGCATAGGCAACCATCAGATGCACTGATTGACCAACGAACAGCTTCTTATCGAGAGAATCGCCGACATGAAGAGTCCTGTAATCGCCCTCTCAACGTGCTATATATCTTACCCCCTCTCCCTACCTCGGAGTCTTTTCAAAGCAGTAAACAAATCACCGCTGTCTACTAAATCCCGAGGGACAGTCTGAGTAATCAAACCTAGTCCCTGCGCACGCCGAACAACGTGTCGAACCCACCCCATTTTTCCAATCTCCAGAACCATGACTCGCCGGCAAGCGCTAGGGACTTTAAGTTCTAACATTAAACGCGATTACAAGCTGACGCCGAGCGAGTGAGGTTTTGTAGAAGAGACCCGGTTCGGTAGTGTAAAGGCCCCTGAAGTTGCAAATATTCTAGACAGACCTGTTTCAACCATCTATTCTGCAACCGAGCAAGTTCAAGAGATGATAATTCTAAACTTCCACTACACGTAGGCCGGTCAAACACTATACTGAGCAAGAAAAACAAATAATTATTCAATATATTATGCAAGACCTTTTCGTCATCTACATGCAGCTGTGAAATCAGCTTTCAACACAGCTATCTAGCATACACTCTACACCATTATTCAGGATTCAGGATATGGCAAACGGAAAGCTCAACAACACCCGAGAATAGCGGAGAAGATTGCTAAACAGCGTCAAGAATACGCCCTCCGGTGCAAGAATTTTACCGAGGCCGATTGGGATAAGATTATATGGCCAGAATAAAAACTCAGTTAAGCTTGGTTCAGGCCATCATTAACAATAGATTTTTCGACTCTTTCATGAAGAAAAATAGAAAAAAACCCTATATTTAACGGTATAAGAAGAGAAACGAGGTCTGAATAATGGTCTGGACAGCTGTTTAAGGCGAAAATCGTATTGATTTAATATACTGAGAGTGTGATTTTGAAGCAAAAAAGTATGGTTACTCTGTATATTCTTATCTCAATATTTGGAAAAAGATACTACCTACTATCTACGAGATTATTTTCATACAGGATAACACGCGTATCCATACAGCTAAAAAGATCACAGATTGGTTACAAAACAATAGTCCAACCATAAAGACGAGCAGAAAACCCCTGCAAACCCCAATTCGAACCCATTTCCCAGGCGGTACACTTGCCGAAACACCAATGCTCAGAGAACAATAAAGAAAGAAAAATAGCAAAGGATAGACAAGGTAGTCACACACGCCTAGAGCTCAATGGTAGCTGAATAATCAGCGGCAAGTTTATTAATAGTGGCCGCCAGCCTGTCGGCCAAACCATCAATGTCCTCTTGAGAGAATGCCGGATCCAACACCGACAAGTGTACGAAAAGATTTCTCCCCTGGGGCCCAGTAACGACATGAAACGGGGTAGAGGTGTTGTGCTGGAACATTTCCACAGGGCACTCGACACCTTGGAAGTTGATCGTTCGTTTCACACCCTCGTTTTGGTGAGTGAAAACACTGCAAAACTTCGCATCGGGAGACCAGTGTGGAGCCATCAACCGTTTGATCTCGTAAAACTCCATGCTGGAGTAGGGCATGGCTCGTTTATATTGCTGTTGAACGTGCCGAAGCAAGGATTTTACAGTCCATGAGCGTTGGATGCTGACACGGAGTGGCGAGACGGTGATGCACGGTCCCGGGACCTCCTCGACATTGGCAATAGGTAGTTCCCGGCCATTAAGAACGTGCCCGAAGACAAGGTCATCCTGACCTGTAACCTGTGCAAGGACTAGCGCCCAGGCGGCCTTCGTCAAGGTTGCCATCGTGACACCTTCTTTCATGATGGGGATTGGAATCTCCTTGAACACCGCTGTCGGACGTTTGGGTGTAGGACTAGACATTGGTACAGTATGATTTCCGCGCCCCTTGAGGATCGTCATCTGTGAGTTGTGCAGATAGTCTTGCCAAAATTGGCTGATGTTCGAAGGACGACTCTGTAAGCGATATTGCAAGTATCGTGCAAAAGAGGGGGCATGCGATGGAAGATCTTTACCATCATAGGCCATCGAAATCTCCTTCAAAAATAGAACCGCAGAGACAAAATCGAGCAAAGAATGCGATGCCCTAATTACTAGCCTTTGGTGCGTCCCCGTAGTGTGAGAAAGAAGATAGAATCTCACCTGGGGCACCTCTGCCGGGATGGGGGTGTGATAATCATTTGCGCAAACAGATTGGACAAACTCTTCCATATTGCCTTCGCAGGTCAACCGGGTAATAGGAAGATTGGCCTGGTGGAGAATGATCTGGATGTACTGGGCGTTATATGGCACCAAAATCGTACGCAGGCTCGGGTTATTGTGTACCATTGCACGGCACGCCTCATCCAGGCGGTCCAAATCGACACCTTCTGGAAGTGGAAGAGCGAAATACGTAGCATTTCTATCATCCATAATCGAGCCCTGGAGCTCTGTGGTGGGCAGGACATCGGCCACGCTCTCGGGAGTAAGCGATGGAGGTAGACCAGGAAACCGTGCCACGAAACATTTCAAATCGGTTATGCCTAGCAAGGATCCCGGGTGGTAATCGTCATCAGTTATGTCTTGCAGTGACTGTTCAGTGGCATGAGCGAGCTCTGACAGCGTGGAATGATTGAACATGTCTAGAAGGGAAATCCGACGGCCTAGCTGCCGAGCGAGATTAGAAATTCTCATAGCCTTGACGGAATCCCCCCCAAGCTCGAAGAAGCTGTCATCTGCCCCAATTTGGTCTGCTGGGATATCGAGGGTTTCAGCCCATAGGTCGCGCAGTAGGTGTTCTTGTTTCGTGGTGAGTTCCCGTGGAGCAACAGAATTGCTCTTTGCAAATTCATCGAGATTCAGGGTAGCAGCCTGTTCACGTAGTGATCGGCGGTCGATCTTGCCACTGCCTGTTCGGGGCACCCGAGATACATGCAGGAATAAAGCTGGAACCATATAACGTGGCAACTGCTTGCTGAGCTCAACCGTGGCGGCTTGGACCGCAGTAGCGAACGTGGTATCATAGGCAATGAAGAGCTCCGAAGTCTCGCTACTATTTGTCGTGATGAAGACAACCAAAGTCGCATCATGCTTGTTTCTGTTGCGATAAACCACTTCAGCTACGACTTCCTGCGCGTCTGGGAATGCTCGAGAGGTTTGATATTCAACTTCCCCCAATTCAATGCGTTGTCCACGCAGCTTGACCTGGGTATCTTTTCGACCAAAAAATCGAATACCACCATCGTCCGTATATTGAACCAAGTCGCCTGACCGATAGAGGTGACCCTGCGGAGATGTGTTCACATCCCTGAACTGCCTCAGCCAAGCTGGTGCTTGAATATATACCTCGGCAGTCTTCTCCGCTTCGTTGAGATAACCGCGGGTCACCACTGGCCCTTCCATCACCAGTTCACCCACAGCACCCACTGGGGCCAAACGTGAAGGGTCAGAAGGGACTGTAATCCATCCAACGCCACCAGTAACCTTTCCAATTGTTCCTGGTAGCCACCCCTGGGCGGGAACCAACCCAGCAGCACAGATGGTAGTTTCGGCTGGGCCGTACCCGTTGATCAGGGCTACTTTGTCCGCCCAAATATCTACCACGTCCTGAGTAAGCGCTTCACCACCGACAACAATCGTCTGGAGGCGAGGGACCTGCTCCGGGTGAAGTAGGCTGTTTAACACAGTGGGGGTAAAAATGGCCCAGTTCACTTGTGATTCGTTGATAAAGCCAGACAGGTTGCTTGTCCGATCGGCTTCAGACGGAATGCAGACACACCCCCCATTAACAAGAATAGAGAAAATCTCATATATACTAGCGTCGAACGCGTATGAAGCAAAGTGTAGCCCTCGAGTCGCTCCGGGCTCGATCCTCAATGAGTCAGTGTGATCCCGGATGCTGGTGCAGAAGGCGGAATGATTCATTAGGATACCCTTGGGCTTTCCAGTACTGCCGGACGTGAAGACTATAAATGCAGGGTCCATTGGATCCCAGTCAGGAACTGACCAGTCGATGGACGGACCCTCGGCAAGTACAGCCGGCATGTTGAGGACGGTGGCCTGTGTGCTGGAAAATCGTTCTTGATGATCAGGAGACGTCAGCACTAACTTCGCTTCAGTACGTCGTAGAATGTCCTCCATTCGTTCGATAGGATGGCTTGGATCAAGCATGACGCAGGCGCCACCAGCTCGAAGGACTGCAATCATGCAGATGATAACCCATTTCGATCGATCTAGGCACACAGGTATCATCGAACCGCGCTGGACTCCGAGCCCTTGCAGCCGTTTTGCTAGTCGTAAGGACATTTCATCAAGCTCCAGGTAGTTAACTACTCCGTCCCAGGCGTGTATCGCACATGCCTTAGGGCATCGTGCAGAATACGATAAGACGAGATCATGGAGACCAGAACTGTCATGTGCCAGAGGGAGGGCTCCATGCCATTTGGATAGCTGGACCTGGTCCTGCGGACATATCATATCAAGACTATCGAGAGTAGTTTCTGGGCTCTCAATGACCTGATTGAGGATATGCTGAAATTGATAGATCATTCGTCTTGCCGCGGCTGAAGAGATGACCTTGGCATCGTGAATGACATTTACCACAATATTTCCTTTGTCCTTCTCGTTCAGGTGAAATATGACGACCAAAGAGTAATTGGAAAATGAAGAATAGCTGTCATGCAGGCTTGTCTCGCCCTTGACAAGCCCAGGGCACATAAGTCCAGACGATGGAGGCTGGATGCCAATATGGCATTGGAAATTGCAGGCTGCCGCGGCGTCTGGGCCCAATGCGCTGATTCTTTGAAGACCCAGATGCTCGAATGGTATCATTGCTGTCGCCTGGTGGCGTAGTGAGAGGAGGCAATCCTGGACGGCACTTTTTGAACTAAGCTGCACACGGAAGGGCACGGTCGCGATGGTCGGGCCAGTTGTGTTCTCGATTCCCGGGACCGTCGCATTGCGTCCATGTACAGTCATTCCAAACAGCACATCATCAGAGTCAGTATAGGATGAGAGGACGACGGACCAAGCTAGCTGAATCATGGCCGATAGTGTATGCTCGCTGTGCTGTGGTTGGAAGCGGGTTGAGAGCAAATGCTCAAATGCCGAAGTTGGAGTGGGCACATATCTCGCAGAAGGGAGGCTAGGGAAGACTGGAGCCTGCAGATTCGTAAACTGCGATGCCCAAAACTCCTCGGCCTCTTCAGTGCTATCAAGGGTATGACGGATATAGCGATTGAAGGCAGCCGAGGCAAGGCTTTTCCTGTCGTAAGCAGATTGGACATGCTTCCAGAGAAGCTTCAGAGACCAACCGTCATACACGGCATGATGTAGTGTCAAGAAAAATTGATAATTTTGCGAGCCTTCAGATGGCGAGATTATGGAAAGATCGACCAATGCATCTCCCAGCCCCATGTTACTGGTTGCAAGATGTGCTTTGAACATGCCAACATCATCAAAATGATGCCATTGTGGTATGTCTCGCACTACAACCTGATACATAGTATTGTTTTCGGACTGGACGATTCTTGTGCGGACAATAGGGTTTGCTCTAGCGGTTGAGTCCCATGCGGACTTGAATCGATCGAGGTCGATATCTGAGTGCAACTCATATCGGGTCTGCTCAATATAATGATCGGATAGCTTCGTGGACAACACCATCAGCCCCTCCTGCAATGCGGTGCACGGGTAGATGTCCTCGATACTGGGCTCTTGTATATCGCACGCCTGGGAAATATGTTTGATCAATAGATCAATACTCTCTTCCCCTCCGAGAAGAGAATACGGGGATACAACTGAGTCTTCCGGGAGACTCTCAGAGGTCCTCGACGCTCCTCCTGCTAAGTCACGAAGCTGTGAGTGATTGAATATATCCGCCATTGTGATATAATAGCCTGCTTCTCTGGCCATCACCATGAGGGTCATTGCTAAGATAGAGTCTCCGCCCAGCCGGAAAAAGCTGTCCTCCATTCCGATTCTCTCGAGAGGCAGTTGCAAGACTTCGGCTACGATCTTTTGAAATTGCCTTTCATTTTCAGTAGACGGCTGAACCTTGTCCTCCAGAGGAGCGGTATAGGCTTGCATTTCTTCCCATGTTAGTGATGAAGCGTCCTGTGATAACCTTCTTCTATCGATCTTGCCACTATTGTTCAAAGGGACCTGGCGTAAGGGTATGAAAAACTCAGGCACCATAAAAGCTGGTAGTGTTTGTTGAAGAGCTTTGTTGAGATCCTTGACACGATCATGAAACGAGGCAGACGCGCGGGCGAACAAATTTGTATCGCTGAACATTGTCGAGGCCGTGGATCCTGCATCACTACCATGATCTACAACGGAGGACCGATATAGGAAGGCAACCAATGCAGCTCGGCGATCAACCTCTTTCGGTTCAACGAGTCCGACCACGACTTCATCGAAGTCCTGGCAGATTTGGCGAAGTTGAGACTCCACTTCTCCCAGCTCCATGCGCTGGCCACGTACTTTGACCTGTGTGTCTTTCCGTCCAACGTAGAACAGTCTCCCATCCCCTAGATGCCGAACGAGATCGCCTGTCTTATACATTCTAACACCAGTTCCATGCCTGTCGTGCAACCATGAAGGGCGCTCAATGAATGCCGCCTTTGTCTTTTCCGGTTCATCCAAGTAACCACGACTGACCTGTGGCCCCTCAATCAGCAGCTCACCAACAGCGCCAACGGGCACGAGAATGTCATGATTGTCTGCGTCGGCAACCCAGAACCTGCAGCTAAGCGGTATCCCTATGGTGCCCGTGGGAGCCGGCCCCCGAAGGACCTGGCTCCTTGCCGAAATTGGTGTGCATTCGGCAGGACCATACACGACTTGTAGATTTCTGCCACGCCATAAGCGAATTTCCTTCTCGAGCACGCGCTCACCTCCGATGAGAAGTGTCTTTAAAGTCGGGAAATCCGCTGGGTTCAGGCTCCGGGCCAGTGGGGGAGTCAAAAAAGCGCAATTGACTTTCATCCTTGTCGCTGCCTCTGCCAGGCTTTGCCGCCGTTCAATGTCAGAGGGGATACAAACGCAACCACCACATACCAGGACAGGGAGCTGCTCAAGCACGCAGGCATCCCAAGCATACGAGCTGAACTGTAAAAACCGGGATTTCGTTGACAGCCCGTATGCCTCTATCTCGTCGTAAACACGCGCTGCGTAGTTTTGGTTCTCGATAATTACCCCTTTGGGGGTACCAGTAGAACCGGATGTAAAAACAGCATACATCGCGCTCTCAGGTGATGCTGTCTGCACAGGTGTAGAGGCCACAGAACCATCAGCGTTCTTCCATGGTTGATGATTGTCGCCTAAGATAATCGCACTGGGACCAAGGCTGGATGCCAGACTAGCCGTCGACTCAGACGCAATGAGAACATGCGCTTTAGAAACTTCACAAATGTTGCGAAGGCGCTTATCAGGCTGAGATGGATCCATCATAATGAAGGCACCACCTGCCCTCATGATCGCTAGCATTGCAACCACAGCCCACCGAGACTTTTCGAAGCACACAGGAACGAATACCTCCGGGCCTACTCCTTGTGCTGCAAGAACCGCGGCAACAACCATACTGAACGAATCCAGCTCAGCGTAGGTAAATCCACCGTCCCAGGCGCACACGGCAGGCGCCTCTGGCTGAGACATACATGTCTCAGAAATCATGTCAGACACTGTCTGCTTTACTGGCTTGCATAGGCTACGCACGGCATCGTCGTTCCACTGCCTTACCAAAGCCTCGGAAGCCCCCCCTAGAAGAGAGACTATATCAGCAGTCAGGTGAGAGTCAAGTGTCAGTCTTCTGACAGCTTCGCAGAACGCGTCCATGACGTATTTGGCCTGAGAGTCTGTCCATAATGATTTGTGATACTGAAGCTCGAACCCCACGTCTTGTTCTGAGATGTTGATTCCGATCATTGCGTCATACTGTACGACGAGTGTGAGTGAATAGCCTATGAGGAAATTGAAATGGGAGATTTAAGAACAGTCAGATTAGTTGCTTACCTCAGTGGGAGCATCCACCTCGCCCTCAGTGAAAACCAGTGATTCCGCTGGAGTGTGGTAGCTCGCTACCTGCTTTTGAATGGACAGGGCTGTGTTAAACAGCGGGGAGCCTCGGTGCAGATTACGATTGTGTTGATGCGTTATATCTGCCAGAGGGCAATGTTGGAATTTTAGACTTTCTGCAAAGTCCTCCTGGCATCGTCGAAGTATCTCAAGCAGAGTCTTATCTTGGCTGAATGTAACCCGACAGATCATTATGTTGATAAACGGACCGACAGCGTCGTGGATCCCCTCAATGGCTACATCTCTCCCAGCTGTGGGGTATCCGAAGCAAACATCCTCGGACCTTGTGTAAGCCTTGAGCACCATCGCCCACGCGATCTGGAAAACGGACGCCATAGTCACATCATGCAGGCGACAAAAGGACTCAAGGGAGGACACTTCCAACAGCGGACGCTTCACGCAGCCAGTCTCGTTTTTCGGGATATCTTCATGGTCATGTTCGCTTCGTAGACTTTGGAATAGCGTAGGTTCGAATCCGTCGAGGTATTTTTGCCAATATAGCCTTGCTGCGTCCATGTCTTGTAGCTTCACATAGCTTACGTAGTCTCGGTATGCACGATCTGCGACAGACACCAGCATCTCATCGTATGCCAGTTGAAGGTCCCTCAAAAGAACCTGATAGGAAAGCCCGTCCATGATGGCGTGGCTGACATCGAAGAGACCTGCTACTTCGCCACTTTGCGAATAGCATATGGTTAGTCGATGGGGTGGACACATTGGAGGCATTGCTAGAGGCTTGTAGCTTGCGAGTGCCTCCAGCGGGTCTGATGTGAGAGAATGAATGACGTTGATGTCACAGTGATATTCCTCCAGAACAACTTGATCCATAGACCCGTCATCTCGGAAACTGTTGAGAAACACTGTCCGTAGCAGAGGATGTTTATCGATCACCTGCTGCCAGGCACGCTTAAGCCGAGGAATGTCCACTGCAGACTGACCCTCCCTCGGTTGAATCTTCCAAGGAATCAGGTTCATATAGTCCCCAGAGCTTTTTGCTTGACTGATTAACATTCCCTCCTGCACGGGGCTACATGGGTACGCATCTACAACACGGGGCCCTTTATCGGTGATGTGCGTAGAGAGATGTCTCAGAAAACTATCCAGCTGCTTGTAATTCAGGGCTAGTAAGGGCAGGTCTGACAACGTGAATGCCGGTGACCTGGACGGCAGGTGAGCCGCAATCTGAAGTAAGGCTTCTTCGCATGCACGAGCCCACTTGGCAGCAGCATCTGGTGACTTTATATGACGGTTCGATGAAATACTGACCTGTAACTGTGAATTAGTCACCTTCACGGTGATGCTGAATAGCGCAATATTGGCAGTCTCGTCGGCGAGGTCAGTAAAGGCACACCCATTGCGCGATTTTTGTTGATGCAAGAGCCCGTTGAAGTTGCACAAGACCTCAACCCATTCAACAGGCTCAGCTGAGTCGCCCTCTGGGGCATTTGAGTAATGAGCGGCCAGATACTGTCGCTGGTACAACCTCTCCGCTTGTCGCCGGCTATCCTTGGTTCGACGCACGTATTCCACCAAGTCATGACCGTCCTCCACGTCTACATGTGCTGGCCAAATATCACCAAAGCAGCCCACTGTCCGAGCTGGGTCAAGGCCAGATACGTCTGGGTCCCGCCCGTGGTCTTCGCTGTAGATTTTAGGTAAATCCCGGCCGGGAAATACTGCAGCGAAAGAATATAGGAGTGCTGCATGGATCAGCTCTTCAGGCTTTGTTTGAAATGCCCGATTCGCACCGTTCATGAGAGCCTTGGTATTCTCTGCAGATATGCTAAATTTTGATTCATTCACACCACCTTCACCATCAGCATTTCCCGTTAGACCCCAGTAATTCAAGGATTTCGAGAAGGCGAGCTTGTCAGTACCTGGATCCGGACAGTGTAGGGTCTTACAGTTGCTTGAATGAGCTTGAATCCAGACCGAGAAAGGCAGTGGGACCTCTGCAGACGAGGGGGTTGACATGAGGTCTTCAAGGTCTGCAGCAATAATGTCCCAGGATGCATTATCAACCACGAGTTGATGGGCACTCAAATAGAGCAACTGTTGATCATCGCTCAGAATAACGTGGTCAACGATGAGGACAGGACCTTCTACAATGTTAATGTACCTCCGACCTGACTGGCAGACCCTACTGGCTTCATCCAGAGAAAGAATGGTGTCATGTTGCTTATACTGGAAGCTGCCATCTACATCAGTGGAGATGCGTTGAAACCATCGCCTATTGTTGGCCTGGAAGAATCTCGCACGGAGCATAGGATGCCTCTGCACGAGTAATCGGATCGCGTCTAACGGCCCCGAGGGGGAGTTTGGCTTTTGAATGCGCAAGACGATACCTTGGATGAACCTGTCATATTCGGAGCCTTCCCTTCCAAGTAAGAGTCGCTGCATGGGTGAAAGAGGAAATGGCTTATCTGCATCCACATTAACGGCATTTTGGGCACGGCGGACAGCAGCAAAAAGTTGAAGCCCACTGCTCAGTAGAAGAATGTTTTTGAAGCGCATGATCCGCTCCACGGTAATCTGCAGCCCGGCATGGCTACATTTCGAAGTCACTTGCATGGCACTGATCGAATCACCGCCTAGACTAAAAAAGCTTTCCTCTATACCAAAGCTTGCAGGATCTTTCTTCAATACCTCCGCCCATATTTGGTGTATAATCTTTTCCACAGCAGTCGAGGGCCGGCGAATTTGACCGGGGGCCGGCGAGCTGTAAGCTTTCATTTCTTCCAAGCTTAAAGACGAAACCGCCTGACGAAGTCGCTTACGGTCAACTTTGCCCCCAGTAGTGAAGAGAAGACGGGGGAGTGGCAGAAAGACTGATGGAACCATGTATGATGGTACCAGCCTCTCAAGCTGCATTGCAGCGGCCCGAGATCGTGACCTGAAGCTCTCTGATGGCGGACAGAATACTCCAGCAACCGGGTTTGTGACGTCTTCCTTCTCTTCGACTATTGCTACCAGCATGGTAGAGCCCTCCTGTCCTGGTACAGGCATTACCTCTGCAACCACGTTCAGATTACCAAAGGATGATCTGACAAGGTACTCGACCTCGGATAACTCGATGCGCTGGCCCCGGAGCTTTACCTGAGTGTCTCGACGGCCCATGAAGCGGATCGACCCATCCGCGGTATATTGAGCCAGATCTCCAGTGCGGTAAACACGCCCTGCCCCGTCCTTGCGAAGCTCCTTTAGCCATGCCGGGGGCTCAATGAATCCCCCAGTGGCATTACCTAGGTAGCCTCGAGTTACTACTGGACCCTCGATAAGTAGCTCACCTATGGCGCCAATAGGGACCAACTGGGTGGGGTCTGAAGGAAGTGTAATCCATCCCACACCTCCAGTGATAGGGCCAATGTTGCCGACTTTCCAGTTTTCGTCAACACGGCCGGCGGCACAGATTGTCGCCTCTGCCGGTCCGTAACCGTTGATTAGATTGAGCCGAGATCCCCACTGTCTCGCGATGTCCGGTGTCAATGCCTCTCCTCCAAGCACAGCGGTCTGCAAAGTTGGCACATGGTCCGGGTGTAAAACTCGGAAGGTCGATGGTGAGAATACAGCCCAATTAACGCCGTGCCTTTCCATAAATTGTTCAATGCCGTTTAAACGCTCTGCCTCGGAGGGGACACAAACACATCCTCCGTTACAAAGCACCGTGAATATTTCATAAATACTAGCATCAAACGCATACGAAGCAAAGTGCAGACCACGGACCCCCTTAGAAGCCCCCAGAGGCTCGGAGTGATACTTGATGCTAGTGCTGAGATGCCGATGCTCCATTACGATACCTTTGGGTTTCCCTGTTGAGCCGGAAGTGAAGACAATAAAGGCCGGGGCATCCGGTGCAACCGGGAAATCGGGAATTGAACGTTCGGGAGAATGGAGACCTTCGAAGGGCGCAGTGAGCACCGTAATCGCCTCGCTGGCAAATATATGTCTGGTTCCCTCTGACGCTAGAATGATAGCTGGTTTGGTTTGCTCTAATATCTGCGAGATTCTCTCTCTAGGGTGTTTGAGATCAATCGCAGTGACTACCGCACCTGCACGAAGCACGGAAAGCATCGCCAAAATAGCCCATTTTGATTTCTCAAAGCACACAGGGACAACACTACCAGGAGCCACGCCACTTTTGTGAAGGAAGAGAGCTAGTCGCATTGACAGGGATTCGAGCTCTAGATAGTTCCATCCACCATCCCATGCCGACACGGCGGCTGCGTGAGGTTGGTTCTTGCAGTGTCTGAAGACCAACTCATGCAAGCATCGGTCAAATGACGAAGGCAAGGTTCCGTTCCATTGAGCGAGTTGCTGCAAATCTGACGGCCGCAGTGCGGGAATATCTCTGAGCTTGAGCTGTGGATTCCGTAGGAGATGCTCTAGAAGGTAGTCAAATTGTGCGACTAACTTTTGTGCCTCTTGTCTACTGACAATCTCGGGATCATAGGTAGTAGCAACGGTGATATCATGCGTGTTTCCGTTGCGCCGTGGGTGGCAGACCAAGACAAAAGCATAGCTCGAAAAGGCGCGGTAATCCAGTTCACTTTCTCCTCTGGCGGTCCCAAGGGGACTCTCTGCAGGCTCCAACTCTGGCTGAACGCCGAGTTGGCATTGGAAGTCGCATGCTAATGCCGCTTCGTGACTCCACTTGCGAATGTTTTGCAGCCCGGCATGCTCGTACGGTATGGCCGATGTTGTCTGAGATTGAAGGCTTGATAGCATGGAGTCAATGGAGAGGTCTTTGTTAACCTTTACCCTCAACGGGTACGATGACAATGTGGGCCCAGAAACTTGATCGATGCCAGCGAAAGGTACTCTTCTACCATCGACGATCGTTCCAAAAACTACATCGCTCGAATCAGTGTACTGCGAGAGCGCCAGTGCCCACGCCAATCGAATGTAAGTTGACAAAGTATGCTCCGTCTCTGCTTTGGGAAGGGAGGATATGTTATGGGTTAACGTTTCCTTGGGATTAGGGGTGTATCCTGGTGAAGGGAGGGCCGGGAATATGGGTGCGTTCAGATTCTGAAACTGCGATCGCCAGAAGCCGATTTTCTTTTGCTCCGACGCTCGTGTTAAATAGGCCAGAAAGCGGTTGAATGGACGGGGTTGTAGCAAAGAGCCCTGGTAGGCAGAGACCACTTGATTCCAGAGCACAGGTAAGCTTTGACCATCATACAAAGAGTGGTGCATCGTGAGAATGAAACAAGGAGGCTGGGATATGAGGTCAAGTTGAATGAGCCTCCGATTGGGGCCCATTGGATCCATTCGAGGTCTCTGCAAATAGGCTCGATGATCCTGATATAGCCCCCATGGGATCTCTTCACGGATCACAACCTGGAAGCACTCATTGTCAAAATAAGTCATTCGAGTTCGCAGGATGGTGTTGGCTGCCACCACCGAATCAAATGCGGCTCGGAATCGATCCAGATCTACTTCGTCTCGCAGGTCATACGTGAAGCTCTCCACATAAGTACCGGGGTGCTTCATGGAAAGAGCCATCAAACCTTCTTGCATTGGGGTACATGGGTATACATCCTCGATTTGACTTGGCGTGACGTCTGCCCCAGCGGCAATAGTTGATGACATTTCTTGGTAGTTTATGTGGCCTGGAAGCAACGAAATTGCTGGAATATTGTCTTCCGTACCGTCTACCGCTGGTTTCAACTTCACTGCCAGGTCCAACAGTTTCGGGCTATTAAAAAGGTCCGCTCCAGTCAACGAGTATCCTGCATCCCGCGCGGCCGCTACCAGCTGCGAAGCGGAGATTGAGTCGCCCCCGAGGCGGAAGAAATTGTCATCGACACCAATATCTTCTAGGGCAAGCTTCAACACCTGCGCAAAGACTGCCTGTAAGATCTTCTGTGCGTCTGTGAAAGGGGCGCGCTTCACAGTGCTTTTTTCGGCATATTTGGTGAGATCTTCCCAAGAGAGACGAGTTGCCTGCTCACGCAAAAAACGGCGATTCAGTTTCCCGGTTGCTCCGAGAGGGAGAAAGGCTAACGGTATAAAAATTACAGGAATCATAAACTCAGGTAGACGGTCCTTCAGCCGGGAGATAGCTATGGCAGTGCTCTCGCGAAGGTGGCCATCAGCCGGTGCAAACACGCTTTCTCCTGACTCGGGATTCTCACTTGCTTCGGTAGACAATACAAAGCTGACAAGAACAGGTGGCCTTGTCCCTGATTCTGGTCTAATCACCTCGGCTACAGTTTGCTTGGCCCCAGGGAAGGCCCGCTGCACATTGTATGCTACTTCTTCCAGCTCAATACGTTGGCCTCTGAGTTTCACCTGGTTGTCCTTGCGGCCCTTGTAATTCAAAGTACCATCTCCCCCATATTGCACAAGGTCCCCTGTCTTGTACAGCGCGCCAGGAACAGGGCGGAATCTTTTGAGCCAGTCTGGTGGTTCAATGAAGGCAGCCTCCGTGAGATCCGGCCGCTTCAAATAGCCTCGTCCCACATTAGCACCTTCTATGACGAGCTCGCCCACTGTGTTAATTGGGAAGAGACGATGGTGATTTTGAGGATCGACGATCCAGCACACAGCACCCCTCGATGATCCGATGTTATTTAACACTGGCGAGCGACGAACGTCTTGAAGGGTGGTCATAATTGCACATTCTGCCGGCCCATACATATTGAGTAATGTGACCCTGTATGGCCACATTTCAACATCGCCTGGTGTCATGGGCTCACCAATCAGAACTAAAGTCTTGAGCGATGGAACTCGATCGGGCTTTAAGGTTCTAGCAACTGAGGGAGTCAGGCTAATCCAGTTGGCATTGAAATCCCTAATAGCTTTGTCAAGATTGAATCTTGCGTGTTCCCTGGATGGAATGCAAACACATCCTCCCACAAGCAAGGCCCAGAGATGGTCGGCGACGCTCATATCAAATGCATGAGACGCGAATTGCAATATTTTAGAGTCCGGGCCAAGGCGAAGGGCCTGGCGGTTGGCTTGAAAGTTCGTATAAAAAGAGCGGTGTGATAGCACTGCGCCTTTAGGCTTCCCCGTAGAGCCAGACGTGAAAACTGCAAACAAACCGTTCTCTGCTGTGACCTTGGGGACCTGCGTCGCTGAACTAGGTTGCCTCCAATCTGCTTCATTGTCCCCGACCGCTACCACCGTTGGTCCTAGATCACCAGCCTGACCCTTGGTAGCAGTCGACGCGAGAACGATGGAAGCACATGCATCCCGACAGATATCTCGTAGACGCTCGATGGGGTGTGATGGATCCATCAGTAGCAGAGCACCGCCTGCCTTGAGGATGCCCAGCATTGCAACCGTAGTCCAACGACTCCTGTCGAAATACACGGGAACGAAGACGTCCGGACCAACATTGTAATCGGCTAGTCTTCGTGCAAGAACATCGGAATGAGCACCAAGGTCGCAGTAAGAAAAGTCACCATCCCACGCAGACACAGCTAGAGAGGTGGGCTGTGCTAGACACTGCTCTTGGATTGCTTCGTGCACGCAGATCTCCAACCCTTGTGGTAAATTTCCATTCCAGGTCCGTAACTGCGACAAATCTTCCGGACTCGTTAAGTCAATGTCTTTCAAGCATTGGTTCGCATTACGCTCTACTTGCCGAAATATATGCCTGAGCTGGTGAAGTATTGTTTCAACTTCAGCTTGCGCCATGACCTGTGGATCGAAAGTCGCTTCTACCGATGTTTCGTTCGGTCCGAGTTCGATATTCAGGCTTAACGCGTAAGGGGCCAGATCGGCCGCCTGTGACAGCGTCTGACCCTGCTCAAACATGGTGCCAACATGAGTGCTCTCTTCTCTGACGCGCCAGATGCTTTGAAATTGGCAAGCGCTTGCAGCCTCGGGGCCAGTGCAACTGATGCGCCGTAGGCCAGCATGCTCAAAGGGGGCTCTTTCACGGGCCACAATCTGAATCTTCTCAATGGCGTCGCGCACCCTGTCATGCTCGGAAAGCAGGAGCCTTACGGGATAACAAGTCACGGTGGGCCCGGTCAACTCCTCAATTTCCGACACTGGGGCTGTGCGTCCTGAGCCTGCAATACCGAAGACAACGTCCGTGCTGTGGGTGTAGTAGCTCAGTAACATAGCCCAGGATAATTGTATCTTTGTGAAGACATCCTTCTCAGATTCGAGACTAGCTTCTAGTGGAATTGTGCATTTGAACCGGGCACATGGGTGAGGAAGGTAACCAGGCGATGGAAGCTTTGGAAATTGAAGCACGTTCACGTCGCTCAAATGTGTCTTCCAAAAGTTATCCATGGCGTCACAAGATTGCGACACGTATTGGATGAAATTTTTGAATGGCCGAGTGGGCAACTGTGCTCCTCTATATGCAGCTTCCACCTGCCTGAGCAGAAGCTGTAGCGATCGCTCGTCCTTGATGGCGTGATGGAGCATGATGGTAAAACACAGCTCTGTGCTAGTCATCGTCGGATCGCTAAGCGCAACGCGAACCAGACGCTGTCCTGGCTTCTGTTCATGGCACCAGTCTATAGGAATGGACGACCCTGGCTCACGCGAGTCCCACTGGGTCTCGCCTTGCAGAACTACTTGATACATGTCCCCACTTTCCAACTGCACGATGCGAGTTCGGAGAATAGGATTTGCATCAACAACTGCACTCCATGCCCGCTGGAATTTCCCCTTGTCAATGCCTACAGGTAGGACAAATTCATACACCGTTGTGCAGGTTTTCGCATGCCTTGTAGACGGCGACATGACCGCCTCTTGGTAGCCTGTGCAGGGGTAAATATCCTCTATATCATCTGCGTTGACGTTGCATTGTTGAGACGCTTTGGCGATGAGGTCACCTTGTTCGACTTGAGTCTCAGGCATTGAAAAAGGATCCATCTCCTTAGCCATGAACTTGGTACCGCGCAGACTATCGGCTGTTCTCTCACCCTTTGGGTCGGTCTTCGATAAATATAGAATTTTGAATATTTCGTGATTCCGGGTTGGTCGCTCTATCAAGAGTCTAAGATTTAATACCAGCTATATAGGCTTGAGGCGCCAATGCCATTTTATAGTCACTTCACGATACCAAGACACGCAGTGTTCTCATTAGGATCGGGCGCGGCCGCAAGAAAGAAGATCATTTGTGAGATGATAGTGGATCCGGCTCGGGCCTGAGAAGCTAACACGCATCTTGTGGCAATCACGGAAGCCATCGCTCCATCGATCGCCATCGATAGTGCTTAGGCCGTCTCCACATTTCGTTTGCTTTAAGTATTTTCGTAAAGCCGCTGCTAACCGTGTGAACAAGGAAACATCCATGCAAGTTTCAGCAGTAGCTGAGGGGCACAGAGTGGCCCGACTTGGCTACCAATGGCTTCTATTCATTGGACAGGATTACGTCGCATTACGTCTAGAACGCCATATCAAATATCATGAACGGATGGAACTCTCAGGCCCATTGACGATGATAGCCCAGTATGCTGTGGGTACTTACAGGGGACTCGGAGACCCTGTGCTCACTGTACATGCACCCGGCCATTTATCGCTATATGCAACCAACACCCACTAGCAAGACACGCAAGATTAAACCATTGAGTTTGATGGTAAATACGATCTAGGCACGCCGGTCGACCTTTTGCTCCCATAAAAGCGAGTTAGCTCTCTCTGCGAGCTGGTGGAGCCCGACCAAATACCTTCCAATGGCCACAAACAATTGCAAGGACGCAACGTGAAGGCTCTCGTATCCACTGCTCTCAGCTGCTGCACGAACTTCACACCAGAGCATGGCACTATTGAATGATTTCAAATCTCTCCTGCATGCAGGTTTTAAACAGCAGCTTGAGCCAGCTGGTGCTTCCCCTGTGCCTACTGGTGGCGTCATACTGATGAATCCGTAGGCGATCATGTCATGTCTATGTGGGTTACATTTGCCATGAATTGCCATTGGATGCGGACAGTCACAGGAATCAGACCAAGGGCTGCCTATGTTTCCCGTATGCAATGTTAGATACTCGGCATTGACCTATATAATACAATCCCCAAATAACCATGACGGCACCTGTCGATTGCCAACCATCCCCCGATCCACCGCACTTGTACGGAATCCTTGAGTTCATAGTATCAACATGTCCGTGGTAAAACAAACACCTCCTGTGGACCTCCAATCCAGCGCAGTGATTCCCATCTCGAGCTCCCATGACACAACTAGCACTCTCCAGCCACCTACAACGGATTTGAAAACGGACATCCTGGCTGGTATAACCTCTTCTTCTCCCTGCCTTCCGTCCCTCCTGCTCTGGGGGGACAACGGCATCCGCCACTTCAATAACCTCACTCTTCATCCGAACTACTACCCTAGTCGCACAGAACTAGCCATAGTCAAGCAGTATGCCGAAGATTTCGCAGCCATGACCCCCGCGGGCAGCATCCTGCTCGAACTGGGCTGTGGTAGTCTTCACAAAACAAGCATCATTCTTTCTGCGTTCGACCGCCTTCGTCGTCCGATTAATTACTATGCACTAGATGTTTCCGAGGCTGAACTCCACGCCAGCATCAAGATGCTCCGTCAAGATTTCACCCACTCAAAGTTCGTCTCCATCAACGGCCTATATGGTACATACGATGACTGCGCGGCGTGGCTGCTCTCCCTTTCAACATCTTCCCAGCCTCACGCTCTTCCCAACCTTGTCCCGGGCCAGGTCATCTCGTTCCTCTGGATAGGCAACAGTATCGCCAATATGCATCCCCCTGCAGCCACGGAGATGTTGTCCAAATTCCAGAAAGCTTGTTCGGCATCTAGACTCCAGTGCCGATTTTTCGTCGGCAGCGACGCATGCGGTGACCCCAACACCGTGTTGAGCGCTTACAACCCCAATCACCAGACATTCACAGACTTTATTCTTAGTGGATTAGATCATGCAAACGACATTTTGGGAGAGAAGGTCTTTCATTCCGAAGACTTCCAAGTCGAGACGGAGTTTGACAAAGCTAGCCGTCTCTTGAGCGTGTACTACGTGGCTAATCAACCAATTGAGCTCGTGTGGCATAACACTGCCAGCCACGGTTCCGTCCGGCGTGTTTTCCAGAAGGGCGAAAGACTGCTCATCATATTTAGTTATAAATGGTCCGCCAAGGACTTCTCGCGCATATGCAGAGATGCTGGAATGCAGATCGCGCGAAGGTGGACCGACAAGAAGATAGATTACCGTACGCTCTACGTTTTTTCCTTTAGAAGAGACTACTACACATGATGCTAATTTTTACACCTGAATAGATTTCTATGCGATAACGCCTCGGGATAGTGTCGCCGACAGACTGAAACATTGGTCCGCATCATTCGACACCTATGTTCTCGGAGGAGTGGTACTGTCCATATTGTCAATATCTCTCATTGGGGAATTGTTCTTTCCTTAGGCGGCGATCGGCGTGTTGTTCCATGGCTGATACATTCTTTAAATGCCTTCTTGCGATTATCATAGACATTCTCCCCACATGGGCATCTTTACAGTGTCTGATTATTGGTCGTGATGTGTTGGTTCTGTATTCTGTGACAAGACTGGGCCAACCATCAACTGTTGATGTTGGACTGAGTGGGTATCTCTTCCAATTGTGTGATATTTGGCGCGGTTCTCGTTGCAAGCATCCAGGAGTCGTATTATCCTAGTATATTTATATGGCATCCATGGACGATTTCCCTTTCTCAGTCGCATTGCCTCAGGTAGCTAGTGATACAACACTGAGTCTAGAATACCAATGATCTTCCTGTGCATCCTGTGGCGCTCGGTAGGGTCCCTGGATAAGTACCGCCAAGCCGTACTATGTTAGCGACAGTGGTGCCATTGCACTTGCATAAATTCATGCATCGGAGATTTTCCCCGAAGGCCCACTTCGTGGAAATTCGCGCACCGTCATGCAATTTATATTTTCTTTACCTAACTCGGAGCTTTGAAGGATCAGATCAAAAGTGTATTATCTACCTAGTATTTACGTAAACTGGTTCAAGGATCTTGATTTGTCCGCGATCCTTCTCCTCGTAATGAAACTAAGATGAATAGGTATCGGCGGGGCTCGATTACGCGTGCAGCGGTGCAGAAATCGAGTAAAAGTCGCTGGCGAGATTGGGGACTACATGGGGTTACTTGAGGAATGAACCAAACTCGCTCGCTGTGTACCCTGTTCCAGTCCAGCATTTCCTGTTAATCAAGTCCCTCAACGGAGCCTTGATGGTCCCCGAATCCAGAAATTACTGCCCCCCTGGTCGTGTAGAAATCTTAGTGTTACTTATCCCTGTGAACACTCACTCTACACCAGTAACATGACGCCCAATTGTGCCTAGGACAAAGACGGCATCCTGTTTCGTTGGGTAGTCGAAAGCGACTACATCTGGCACCATGGGCAACATATGAATTACTTCCATCTATACTTGAGCCAGCAACGTCGCCTAGGACCATGTGGCCATCGTCATGGAAAAGAAGATTATGAAGGCCATCACAACGGACAATATCATGGGAGTGGATATACGCGACAGCGCTGATAGCTTGGTAGGGTCAACTATCGATAAGACCAGCGGTCAGATCTTACTCATCCAGAAGCCACAGGGAGGGAGGTAGAGCCACCTTTTATGTTAAGGCATATATTCGAGCGGATCTCAGGAATGAAGGACGGTGCCTCGACGGTAATGTTCGAATTACAGCGCTCCGCATAACAGCTCGCATCCGGGAGGGCTCCGACCAAACGATCCTAGGATTTTGGGATGTTGGTACCAGGTACACGTTCACTTTCTTCCGTCATGTGCTGTGCTTTGGAGTAAATAGTGTCCCTCCAAATTTGGGCATGTCTGGACTTGTAGATAGAGGCACCACTCTTTAATATAAAGCAGTGTTCTTTTGTTATATCAAGAGTCCTTAAGTTCAATCGGAGGTCCACTCTTGAGGAAATATCATACATTTTCCAGTCACACACTCTTCAACTTAGTATGATGCACCAAAAGAAAGGTAAAGAAAAGAAGAGCAAAGAAAAGAGAGAAAAAGAAAAAAAGGTGGAGAGAGAGGGAAGAGACAAGATCCATAGATGTGTCTCTTTGGGTGGTCAGCTTGTATACTTGTAAAAACTCTTGTCTTTGAAATAACTGACCCCACTTGTCATTGGATGGTTCTCTTCGTCTAGCTGTTCTCGAGTTAATCGGCTAGGATCTGCAAATACCCTGTAAATAGGTGGCTCCTGGGCCCTATCAGCAGCGGCTGAAACTCGCATGAGTGCCTAGGTCATAATACGCATTCAGCTTTGGGGCTAGTATTGGCATACGTTTCGTTTGTGGATTTCCTTTCGCTTTGACGCTCATTTACCTCGCCACCCTGGGACAAGGCCTGGCCTGTACAGCCAGCCTGGGGGAGGCTTGCAGATCGCCGGGCGCGAAAAATCAACAGAAAACGAGCCATGATTGTCAAGAGCTTGAGTCTTGTTTCAAAAAAATACTGTTAGATACAACCGTAGATCGGTCAAGCTAGGGGCGATTGTTCTTGTATTATGTAATGCTGGCCAGGACTAAGACTAAACGTGGCTTCGAAAACTATTCAATACCAGAGGACAGACAGCCCAGAGACAGACCCACTAAAGATCTCACTCTCACACGGCATTCTCAACAAAGGACTTCTGACTGGTTCTGTTTGTAGATGGATGCTAATTTGGGGTAGCCCCTTTGACCCTATCCCGCCATTACCAATGGTGGATGTATAAATAGGAAATAATAATTAATATTGTATAATTAAATATCACTCATTGCCACTGATTATAGCTAGAAAAGACTAGAAAGCAATTCGAAGCATACATGTAAATATTTTAAACCCTAAGATTTAATTTGACATACAAATACGTACATCTTGCAGCCCGCATCACAGTCCCTATATCACTATATATGAGACATCCGAGAGGTTGCTTATCCCACTTGGTTGCCACATATGGCCCGAGGAGAAAAGGTGGACCAAACCAACAAACAAACCAAAAAAACACTCCCGGACACTTCGGGTCATGTAGTTCCCGTTGGTCTACGCACCTAGAAGCCTCAGGCCCGCTCTCGCTAGCGCATGTCTATATCTACTGTAGTTATTCCGTAGCCCTACTCACCAAGCAATTTATTACAGAGCACTCTGGAGCCATGGATGGAAGCACTACTACAATAGCTTGCTACGAATCTCTCACAGCTCGGTATTCCGTATGTTCTGGGCGAGACAAATAGTATCCCTAGACAAGGGCGCATTAACAAAATGGGTGTCTTCGGCACGCACTCTGGGTAGTTGATATAGTCTCTGGGCTGTAACCAATGTAGGTCGTTTGTCTTTCAATTCCTTTGCTGTAAGCGTACATAACAGGGGCAGAATATCAAAAGAATCCACTTCCACCAAGGCGCAGGCTACCGACATGCTTCTTGGCAGCCCATCGCTACTAATAACTCCTCCCCGACTACTCGGCTACCTTACTTCGGCCATATCATGGTCTCTCACGTCCTAGGTACCTCCGAAAGTACCAAAAACTAGTAAACATACTCTTACCCAGGGATACCGAGTCCGCTTACGCCGTATGCGATGACAGTTTGGTTGCACGGATAGCCGTCTTGAATCTAGAAGAGTCTACCGCACACACAGCGCACCGAGCTGAAGTGACAATGGCAAGTGTTGTCATTCTTTTGCAGTCGATACATTCTGCGTAGTCAAGTACTAATGCGACATATACCAATCGACATACTATATATTAGTTGTTCCAATTCGAGGATAAGGGTAGGTTATTATAAGTCCGGGTCCTTTGTTGGGAGATCGTCCCTATTCTCTCGGATTGTTCTAACGGGCCGAGGACCCGGCTGAGTTGAACCCTCGGCGGTTTTTGGAGACGAGTTGAACCCCGGTACTCAAAAACCCGCCGAAACCCGCCGAGGAACAGTCCCATTTCTCCGTATGTACATCTGTCTTTATGAGGTATGTTCCTTTACGACAAATCCTAAAGAATGTTTAGAACACCCACGTTTGATAGATAAAAAAAATATTCTGTGGTAAGAACGAAGCGGAATAGCTATCTAACTGTCGAAAACTAAGCGTCGCCGTAGGGAACCTTGCACTGCTCACTTATATACCTTTGTCCACCAGGGATGAAGTACCACTACTCGCTGTAAGAAATTAGTAATAGCATCTTAACGAGTTGTATCTGGTAATTACCTTATTCCTTAACCTTGGTAAGTGCATTCAGCACCTAACACAAAACCAGCAGGTGTCCCTAGTTGATCACCAAACCCTTATTAGACGTATCGCTCAATCTCACAATCATCTAAAGTCCGTGATCTGAAGCAGATCTAAGAGCTCCATGTAGCTGTTTATGCGCAAGCCCACATTCCTAGTGGATATCCTCAATTAACCACGTCGACATCAATGCACAGGATGCAGATGGACGCACTGCCCTGTTGAAAGGGCTAAAATGGGCAATGCCCTAATGGCCTAAATGCTCCTGGAGCGGGGAGCATCTACACCAATTCGCTACTATAGCGTGTGTAACTTCTGGGTTAGTGGACGTACACCGTTGGTCTGGGCAGCTAGAAAAGGACATCCGGTTATGCTTGAATTATTACTTATGGAGCCAGCCCCAACTCTAGGACTTGTGCTGGACGTATAGCGTTACAGGATGCTTGTCGATGCGGGCGCATTCAGTAACAGCAGAGATGCTTTGCTCCGTGAAACACCTTTGCACAAGGCTGCGCGGAATGTCAACACGGATGTGATATGTAGGTTGTGTGAGTTGGGCGCTGATGCTCAACTTGAAAATATGGTTAGACAGGATTATCGGTCTATTCTGGCCTGGGCACAGAAGAATCCGAAGGACTGGAAAGTGAGGCACGAATTTGCATCGTACCTTACTCGTCAGTAGGTTTAACTCCGCGATTGAATGGAGTCCAATCAATTATTGTTTCCATCGCATTCTAAAGAGGCCAACGCATAGACCTTTTCGTTTACTGGACTCCATAAGTCCATCCATCTTGGACATTTTATCTTCCTTGACCGATCATGCATAGTATTCCGACCCGATACTCAATATGAACCCTAGACGGTGCTAGCATAGAACTCCATGTGTCTCTCGTTCACCATATCATCTGGGACTTTCCGCCCGAGGTTAATAGGATGCTACTTACCGGTGTGCATGTAAGATGATCCTTCAATGAATTTCATTTCTGATCAACACATGAACTATCAACCTCTACACTCTGAGTGAATTGGTCACAAAGCTTTTGCCATTGAAAGTATGACATGGAGGGGAAACGCTCCCTGTCAGGTAGGCAATTGCAGAAGGGATGCTTCCAATTGCGGTTTTCGGATGGTGATCGGATCCCACGGAGATATAGTCTTGTCTTCTTGATGACAGCTGGATGCCCCCCCAAACATCTAGCAGTAGGCCATTGGACAAAGGAGAGCATTCGCCGTTATCTCTGGCCGGAGGTCTATTAGTGACTTTGCTTTAACCCGGACGTAGGGTTGTCCTTTGCATTGGTGACCTCCATTGCTTGGTGACCTCGCGCAATTAGAGGATACGGGATATAAGCGCTAATGAAATGAGCCCCGGGTATCCTCGTCCAGCTCGCGAAGCTAATCGGTCTATCATTGGTTGGCATTGTCTCGCGCGAAACACTGAATAACTTGGCATCTGCACATAGCCACACTCTAAGGGTAACCCAGTCCTCCTAGATGCCCTTCATCGCGAAAGGACGGACTCACATGGACACTGGAGCTTGCTAAACTCATACATCTTCAATCCATTGGCTCTCCTTGGGCTCCGTATACTTTACATTCGGAACGCAAATATGTATGGCGTGCATTTGATGTCTATCCTAGCGCCTATCTCACCACCAAATGAGACCAGTTCTCTAGTAACGCAGTAGAGTGCCAATCTTCACGACTATTTAAGCGCCATCATTGCTGTCCCAAACACCCGCTTCAACTCATCCCCTGTCAACGAGAAAGCAGGGTCATCTAGAATCCAAACGATTCCTTGTGGTGAAGCAAATACCTGTCCAGCATCCGCTCTACCTCCCATGTGACAGATCTTCTCCATCACTCACATTCCGACCAAAATGGATAGTTGTCGCAGGCACGTAGACAACTCTCTACCAGGCGACCTCCATGGGGGTGCAAATGTCATACCCCAAGGCAGAATAATAGAGTTTCCTCAAGTATAAACCTGACCTCTGCTACATTTATCGCACCCTGCATTACCTGACCTTCTCGTGTTGTATAGAAGCCTATCTTTCGCCTTGGTGATAAAGTGATTATACGAAGTATTGGGTCCAGCATGCAATTTTTGATCCAGAACGTGTGCGGGAATGAAACCTACAAACTGTGCCAATTCGACGGGCAATCCCTTCAGCAAACCTTTGGTGTTTCGGAGCTCCACCGAGTGCCTTGAGAGCCCATGTTGCAGTTAATCGGTTTGCTAGTGCCGAGTTGGGGTGCTGAACAGATAATATTGCGTAGTATTACAACTCATCCCTAGCAGGTCGGCTACGGTTGCTCCTATTTCACGTCTCGGATTTTTGTGAACATCAATAACTACCAGACAACATCATATGCATTGACCGGGACCTGCGTACTTTAAAGCTTCGTAGAGACCCGATACAACACTTTAAATCTCAAGGACTGAATAGCCTGGCTGGAGGGATCGTTCTGTGTAAAATTCTGAGTTTACTCTTTGCTTACTTTAATGATTGAAGCTTCCGTCGGACGCAACGGGGCTGCAGGACTCGAATTTACCGCTCTCCTGCTGCGCCTCCTTATTGAAGTGTTTGGGCGCTTAGTTGGACGATGTGAGAGGCCAGTTAGCACCTAATCGCCGCTTGTATCCAATGTTTGTTCCTCATATTATATGTGAGTGGACATTGAAACGGACAAATCTGCCTTGCTCCTGGCATTAACCCGTCTCTATCCGGAGGGAGGGATCGAAAGTCAGGCTCTCGTCAAGGAGACTGCTTACAAGCAACTCCCTAGGATGGACTGACTCTCAACCATCTTGTCGGAGCATGTAGACTCTTTCCAAGCAAACCGGATTTTGAAATTCGTCTTTATGGATAACCCCCATAATTTCCTCTCTGATGGCTGTCGATGTGAAACTTACTCGCCCAATTTAGACATTGAAACTCAGGCGCCTTCGAATAGCTCGATCGATGAGAAAGGCATCGCTCGGACGAATGCGATAGATGATTTCCCGACTGGCTATCCTCGATTTTCAGCGCTCATTGCAGCAGAGGATAGTTTCCAAATTTATCGACGGTTTGCGAACCTTCGGACACGCTTACTCCTTTACAAGCAGGATTCCCTCTCAGTACTTGAGAAGCAACTTGAATCAATAGATTTCGAAGAGAAAGCCCCACTATTCCTAGGGAGTCGGAGGCTGGATCGAAACCAAGAACGTAAAGATGTACTTTCCGAGATTAACGTCGAGCTGTTAGAATACGGTTTGTATATCTAACGCCTACATCCCAGAATTCATTCTTAATCACATACGTCACAGATGACCTTCTAGAGCGGAACGCCCGAATGAACCTCCTGAAACCAGCCCAGCCACGGGAGGTCACCAGTCTTCCGAATTGGATAAACGGCACTGGCAGTATAGCGCGAGATGAAAGTGAATACCTATCCTGCCAAAAGGATCTGTTGACATTGAAATCCTCGGATGACGGCCCGCTTTCACGGCTGGAAGACGCAGTGGAGGATGCATTCATCCGGCTGTGCCGGGGCCTTTATAGAGTAAGTTGGTGGCATCTTCTCGTTGACTGCTTCGCCACTGAATGCCAGTAGAGGTCTACAGGCAACGAGATATCGGCAGATAGTCAAGTCTTCATCGCATCCAGTTCCTTGAATAGGCGAATTGCTCGAGCCTTGATGGCTGCTCTGGTCACAGTCCTGCTTTTAGCACCCATGCTGGTATGCAACTTCGTTCCCGATGTGGTCGTTCGAGTCGTAATCGTGGTAATTTCGGTTATCACGTTCATTGCGACCGTATCTGGCATCACAAAGGCTAGGAGTATTGAGATTTTTGTGGCAAGCGCGACGTTCGTATATCCCTCATCTAGAATGATAGTTAAATACTAATGCACCGTTATCAGATACGCAGCCGTGTTGACGGTGTTCATCACGAATGGATCGTGACGGCGAACATGGGGGAGATCTAGTAGGACCTTGAATTCTGTCTCTAGACCTGTAACAATTAGAGTACTTGCGTAGCCTACCGTATGACATGATAGCTCACACCACGTAAAAGTATAAGATAATAGAACGTCTTCGGACATCTTCAGTACGCCATTTCGATCCCGAAGGATAAGGAAGATTCGGCATAGCATGAAGGCTCGTAGTAAGTACAGTCCGCAAAATGCAGCTTATCCTGTAACTGAACCAACATCCCCCCTGTCCTTTCCTGCTTTTGTTCGACCTTCTTTTAAACGTTCACACCGAGTATCAGACAGGTGCTGTAAGCTACATACCCATAGAATACTTCCTTATAATCTAACCATATAGAATAGCTACGCCACGTTCTGTTGCAATTTACACAAAGATGTAAGTGGGACAAAAGTTGGTACCACTGAACGTCGTCTTATCGATTAAAGGTGTTTTTGACTGGAAGGAGATGCACACGTGTGGTTGCGCCGAGAAGGGTCCCTTTAGGCAGTGCAACACGAGGCCAAACGCCAACACCAAGTGTGCAAGTGTGGGTGAGTCTCAGCCCCGGCACGTGGGCAACTATTGCCCGAAACATCTCGTTTCAAGACTGGTAACCGTCATATCTATCAATGCAAACAGGCTGTGGCGGTAACGGGAGGGCTGGAGGGAACCGAGGGAATGGTGACAATGGGGGGTTGGAGGATGAGGGAGCGGACCCCGAGGAGGTTTACGATGAGGGGGAGGAGGACGAAGATTGATTATTGAGTACAGTCAATGCATAGCAATCAATAGATTTTATTAATACATCAGCGTTATCCTCTGAATCTGTCTTCTCTTTCACAAGTATAGTAAAAATGATAATGAGGATGGTGTCGTGTAGACATAACACTGCTGGGGTGAGGAGGCAGCAATGACAAAGGTATGCGGCCTGAAGCCGGAACAACGCCGTACCCCGAACCTGTATGTTTTAATTTCAGATTTATCGAAATTGCCTAAAGCTTGGCAAAACTGCTGGAGGTTTCCAAAAACAAAGCAGCATTATCATGCCGCGAGAAGTGTTGTTTCTCCCCCTCCCTCGGGCCACAACCTCATGTATCTTACCTTGAAGACGTATCCGTGCTAACACTGCAAGGAGGATGTTGAGAATTTTAGGAGAAAGGAAAGAAAGGAAGGTGGATCCCTCAGCTTTATTTTATTATCCACCCGGCTTATTCACTACCCGACTATCCACGGTAAAGTCACTCGAATACCTTGCACGCGTTCTGAGTCTACCTCTTCGTGAATATCCGACCCACACCTCTGCCTGGGATGGGTTTAGGCACGGCATATCGGTGCAAGAACCCGGCCATGGCGGTCCCAAGCTCTGACCGAGTCCGGACAAATCCAAGCCCGCGGTGATGCTATACAAGGCTCCACGAAACAAGGCATCAAAGACTAACCCAAGGTGCCATAGGGATGCTGCGTCACGTCAACCCAGCAAGACGCTTAGTATAATCGCTTCCCGTGTACTCCTTGCTGAGGACTCATGCCTCAGGCATGCTGCGTATCATGAACACCACGAAGTACTCTTCATATTTCCCAACACGATGGCTTTTCGCGGAGTTCTGCCATCCCTGGTGCCGGACATGTTCCGGTTTCCGACCCCTGCTTTACTTCCCGACACCTACCCGCTCATGTTATCCATGCATTTTCCTCCGACCCGAGTACCAAGTGGCACCAGTGGCCGATGTCTGTCTTACTTTGGATTGATCCAAAAAGACATCAAATCACTCCCAATCATTCACAACATGCTACCGCCCTGACACCGCTTGGCTGACATTGCGCAAGCAAAAGCCTTGGGGATACCGCTTCATGGAAGTTACAGGACGATAAAGCGGGCACACCAAGCCCGTGTGAAGGAGCACGAACCAAATTACCAACGCCGGGCTCAACATTGGAAAAGAAACCAGCACCAAGGACACCACGCCGGACACCCCCAGCGCCGATTCGTCCCTACAACACTGGTCAAGAACAATGAGGCAGTTTCATGGAGAATACAGGCGACAGTCGCATATCCATACTAGGATTGTCGGACACAGACATTAGAGCCAGACGCCTACTGCCGGCCATACACCTATCACCGGAGGAGGGAAAGGCCAATGACTGGAGACACATCGAAACAATTTAGGGTCCACATCCTCCTAGCGGAGAGACCTATTACCGGGCGTTCTTGAAGACTGATTTGCCTTGACATTTTTTAAATTGTGCAGCAGTGAGGGCGAACTATGACTTTCGAATCAGAAGGGCGGGGGGTTTTTAAGAGGGATGGGACTGATTTCCTCGTTGGACCCAAGAATATTAGTGATGCCTGATACTGATTTCAGATTTCTATGGGAGGCAGGGCGGACATCAAATCTAAGGATTCAGTCAAGAAGTTGCTCTGGACACCAAATTGAGTATCATTTTCATGAAAAAAGAAATTGGGTGTAGGGAAGCAAAGCACAATGCCGTGCACCTTGCATCAATGCAATACCAAGCTGAACTTATACGAAATCTTATTAACTTACCCCTGAATTTACTTTGGTGTCTACTGCAGGCTCTCGGCCGGAAGAGAGGTACATATAGAATAGAAACAAAAGAACAGCTCGACAGGTGGGGAATGATGGTTTTTAGTATGTTTGCTATTTGCCAAGAAAATCGCTCTTGGCTGTCAAATCAAAGACAATCATCGAACTGACAAATACGGATAGCGGAACTAATGATTGTCCTTAAGTGCAGCAGATTCTTTAACTCAGGTTTCGAAAAATTCGTGTAGCCCTTGAGTGGAGTTCGCCGGCCGCCGTTGGTTGATTACTAGAATGGGAAATTGACTCTGGTATCCTAGGGCTGGAACATGCATGCGGCAGGTGGCTGATCAAACCGAGGTTCCTTCGTCTTCATGCTATATATACCATCCAGCTCTCAGCGGCTCTCAGCCCTCTGCGATACGCTATATGAAAATGGCCAAGTGACGACCATGCCCTGTCTTCGAAATATACTCTACAACTCCAAGAAGTATGTCCATCAGCATCCTTAGCTCCTGTGCTCAGCATCTTAGAGTCTACCTTTTGCAGGGGGTAGAGATTTTGAAGCCATCGCAGCCGGCATTTACTTTATAGCACAACTCACCGCAATTTGTCTCTACAATTCCTGGTTTCCAAAGCCTCCACTACGCGCCCCTGTGAACTAGACCTCCACTATTGAAGAAATCATCGTCTTAGCTCCATGTACCTCTGCAAAAATGCAGCATTACAACAGGGTTTCTAGATCCTTTCTCTTGAGTAATTAAAATGATTAATCTGTTGAAGATTCCCCACATATTCAAGCAAGACAGCGTTGGGACCCAAACGGTCTTGGAGAAACTCCATCAAGTGTGATAACCACTCCATTGAGTCGGGTTTGTTTTATCACACTGTGGGAATCTGGTATATATTCTTTGTCACCTGGGCTTTCAGTCAATGATAGGCGAGACTTTTGTATTTAAAGATATCCACTTCACGGTCAGTGGGCTCAGCATGGGACGGCTCGATACTGTGAAACCAGGGATACATTGAAGGTTAAAGATTGGAAAGACTATCTAGCCGCATACCACTTTCATAATACATTATTTGCCACGCCACCGCGTTCGGAAGATGCATGATGATTTTGATCTTTGTATCTGGTCACCATATTCTACCTTTGATAGCTCGAATTCCATGGTATTTGTAGGGCTGAAGGACACATCAAATATGAATGACGTAGTGGGAATATGGAATACGAGGATCGTCTCTGCCCTTCGCGGTTTGACTAATGAGATGTAAACCGCCGCTTGAATGGAGACTGTTTATAGTACCCGCCCAGTGCTATGCCGTTGTCCTATATCTCAAGTGCACGCCAATACACAGAACGCGGAGAGATCCTTAGAATTCGTGATGTCTTTAGTCCCAACGTGTCAGAGCCCAGCCGACCAGTATCACCCGGCTCATACGCTCGTTTGGGAGCTTATATACAGTATCTTAAGCCGGGATCTATCCTATGTTTTACTATCACCCAAGGGGCGGCAAGGCTCGTTAGCGGCAAAACTATGCGAATGTCGTATTTAGAGAAACAGAAGCCGTTACTCTAGAACAGTATAAAATTGCGCTTGGCATTAAAACCAGGAAACTTTCGGGTAATTCGGGTGCAAAGTAGTATTCCGGTGGATCGCGCCGAAAATTGGACCAAGTGTTAGTGCTAATGTCAACCATGATTGGCAAGCCCCTAAAGACCCTAAGCTCACTAGTCACTCGAACCCTGAGGCTGAGTCCTCTGATACGCCTAGTGTCGGATTCAGATTCAAGGGCCCTTGACTAGCGATATTAGCGCTTGGGGGCGGTTTTAGTCTCCTGATTCTTCATAAGCCACTGGTTCTCTTGCCTTTTTCCAGGGTTTCAACAGCCGAACATTCCTTTATCTCTTATCGCCACGACCTCCAAATCCCGCGTACAAACAATGAAGCTCTTATCCCCGGTTTCTACCATCTTCATGATGGCCCCTCTGGCACTGGCTCGGATGCAGCAAATTGGCTGCTACAGCAGTTCGGGTAGCCTCAAGTCACAGGGCTCGTACACATACCAAAGTCTAGGATATTGTGAAGAGTATTGCCTGAAGAAAGACAAAAAGTTCATCGGCCTGCATGATGGTACAGAATGTTGGTGCGGCGATTCGATGCCTGACAAGGAGGACCTCGTCTCGGACGACAAGTGTGACACTCCCTGTTCCGGATGGCCTGGGACGATGTGTAAGTGCATACCAGATACACTCTCTAGGCCCTGCGATGGTTGCGAGTGGGATGATTTCTGACAGATGATGTACGACAGGTGGTTCCGCTAATGCGTGGTCTGTTTGGCAAGTCGATGCTGGAGAGGTAACGGTGGACTCCAGCAGTACTTCTACTGAAGCATCTACCGACCCCTCGTCGACTACAGCCCCGCGCAGCACCATCACTAGCGGTGCTCAGCTCGCAGAGCAGAAGTCGTCATCGGCTAGCCCAAGCGCCTCCGCATCCGTGTCTGCGACAAGGTCGGAAAAGGCCTCGCAAAGTGCCACATCGAGTGCGGCTTCTTCTATCACTTCGACTTCGGCTGCGAGTCGTCGGTTCAAGGTTCTCTTCTTCCTTTGAATGGGTGGAGCTGGTTTTCCGAGCGTTATCGTACTGGAATACACGGCACGCAGTCTGTACCATAGAGGCGTGCATTGAATATACGGAGTGGAGAGCATTAAGCCTACTACAAACAAAATAATATCTGACAATTATGTAGACAAACTCAGGAGGTCAATATTCCATAGGTCTGCAGTTTTATCCTGGTTTACTGGTGGACCCAATCGGGAACTAAACATGCCATTCGGGGAATTCGGTATTTTTCTTCAGGCGGGTTCAACTCGACTTAAGTTGAACCTCCGGTGGGTTTTTTGAATAAGGTTCAACCCGGTTATTCAACTATGGATCGTAAGTGCAAAAATACCACGTTATCGACTGCGCGGATGAACACACGTTTAGGCCATGTTTGATCTTCAATCATTATCCCTGCCGCTCCGGCCCGTGCAAAACTGAAGTTCGCCGAGGTTCAGCCAATGGTTCGGCCTTCTGAGAGCATCTCGCGAAGAAATCGATTTCAGTTCTTCAAGAAGAATACACACCCCTCAACCGTCCTCCGTACATTCATCGGCCCCCCATACCCCGTATCCCCATCCAGCAACACAGGTACACTTGTCGCCCTTGTGATTTCCTGGAAAGCAATGTACCCTGTATCTGGCAGCGCAAAAGCAGATGCCATCGCATATCCTGTAAGGTGGACGATGGGAGATCTTGCTGATTCTTACAACTTGGAGCTGAGAGCGTCGTAGCTGCAGACGTGAGCGAGGATCTTGCTGGGATCACCGTGCCGCTTCTAGAACCCTGCTCCGGAGTCGCGAGGCCTGGAACGATGGGATCTTGCCGCGGCAATTGGGGATTGTGACGCTCAGGTCTTGCGCTTCGCCATCGGTCTTGGAGTTGACCGGGGCGTTGGCTTCGATGTGGCAGGGGTATATATGGGTTTGTGTTGACAATTGATTTGGACATTTTCGTTTCCGGTGGAAGCTCTTTAGGATCTGAGTGCGTTTATTGTAGTTATTGTAATCTGCGCGAGAAATACTTAGGAATTGAAGAATTTCGAAAAAGGTTGAATTCTCTAGGAACGGTGGCAACCCGTTATTTACATAAACAGGCGGTTGCGAGGTTGCCTTAGGCCCCTCAGGCGCCTACAATATGCGACCTACCTGGAGGACAGGGACCGGAAATGGAGACGTCTGTGACCAAAGCTCACGTGCGAGCATTTTTTTGTATGATGTAGAAGTCGATGGTTGTAGAAAGACTTAGAAGCGCTGTGATAGAATTGCTTAAAGGACTACCAGTTTCCTCGTCTCGTAACGAATCTATCACTATCTGATCGTGGAGATATAAGCAGTAAGTCTCCCAAGTTTAGCAGCTAGCCTCGCGTGAGATAACCATATGTACCAAAGACAAAAGCGTCTACCGTGAAGAAGGCGTCTCGACTACTGGCGGTAGAGAGGTCGGGCGATGTTAATATCACGTCAACGTCTAGGCCAATGCGGACAATAAATAGTGATTAAGCCTAGTGGCATTACAATCCTAACCAAAAAAAAAAGGTATTTCGAGGAACCAATGATCCTCTCGGAGCCTTTCCTCATAAACTCAATTTCAAGTTAGTGACGGTAGTCCACCTTTGGTTCTAGATCCTGGTTCGCGTATATACCATAGATCAATATAGAAAGATCTCCATTACACGTCTAGAAGTGGTTGTGGATACTGTCTGGTCATCACCACATTGCAGGATAAACCCATCTCTAGCATAGCGTCGCAGAGTAATAAAAGCACAGGCCATGGGTTGAATCCCAAGAACATATATGGAGTTGCTTTGAGTAGCTACTGAACTGCCTCTTCATATCTCCACGTACCCAACATCCAAGATCTAGAGCAGTTTACTACCTATTCTACCACTATCAACTCATCTACATCCGGCCCTGAGAGGTGCCATATTAGCCAGTTACCGGTTGGGTGGAAGACCATCAACTTACCCCAGCCTCCGTCATACGCACTGAATGTGATAGTATTAGAGCCACCTTTCTCCAGACTGGCGTGTAGGGTCGAGATGAAAGGCGAATTCCCATTACTAGAAGGCAGAAACGCGAGAGTCTGCGTGTGACCATTGACTGTGACCTTCGCATATCGCTGAGTGCTATCCCCATTTGCATACTGCACGCGGATGGTGGTCGCGGTTGAGGCTGTGCTGGTAATGCCGCCGATCTGGAGTTTTCCATCCCTAGACCCGCCGACATATCCTACGGATTTACCGCCGGAGCAGCCACTGCAAGTAATTATTTTCGCGCCGTTGGAGAGGACATTGCCGGATGATTCGGCCGCATACTTGGTTCCGGTACCACTGGCGGACCAAGTACCGTCAATTGGGAGTATCCAGCTAGCTTCATTGTTCTGCAATGAATAGGCAGGTTAGTAGATCTCGAAATCCGGGGCAAGGAGATAGCAGTGATTGCTTACCAGTGTCGCGCTGGTGCCTTTGATGGTCAAGGGCAACCAAACATAGGTCGATCTCATCAGGTTAGAAGAGTCCCAGCGATCACCCATGTACCTGATGATGTTAGAGGGTTCATCATCATACAGCAGATTGTGAAGTACGCGCTTACACTATGGAGTCACCGACCCTCAGCACAAAGGTAGTTTGGGATTCAAAGGTTTTTGTGCCAGATGGTGCAAAGTTCTTCCAGGCACTCCACGAGCCGCTCAGGTTTGTCGCAGTGGTATACTTGTTGTCGTTGTTTGCTGTTCATATCAGTTAGCGCAGATTTAACAGCAACCACAATAGTCCTTATCTATATAATCCGGTCACATACACCATCCTGCATTCACTGTCAGCAAATACCCCCGTCTGGAACGCATGCATTTCAAAGGACAACAATACCTGTTAACTGCGATCCAAAAAGAAAATACACTCCATCCTGTTTGTACATGGCAGGGGCTTCGATGCGCTCGGGAAACAGATGAATAGGTTGAGAGACATTGAGGTAATCATCCGTCAGTTGATTGATCCTCAGGCCATTCTCACGCTGCGTTTATTAGGTTGACTTCACGTATATGCCTCTTGATTCTCTCGCACTCACATCTTCCGTCAACAGGTACGCCGTCCCATCATCGTCTTTGTAGAGACCCATATCGCGGGATTGATGCCCCAGTGGCTGGAACGAGCCTCTGCCAGCTTGTGTATTAGTCAGAATTCCGGGTGAAGATGCGCCCTCAGGTCTTACAGATATTCATATGTGCCGCAAACACTCGACGAAGTCGCAACGCCGGTCTTTGCTTCACCATAGTTGCTGCTATCGATATGCATCCACATCACGTACTTGGAAGTGGCGTCATTGTAAATCACTTTCGGTCGCTCTAGAACACGGTTGGGACCCAGGTCTCCGCTGCTCTGACGTGAAAGAAGTTTTCCCACGAAAGTCCACTCTACCAAGTTCTGGTATGCATAAGCTGAGGATTGCACATGGATTGTTTGGGTGGGGTGCAGCATCCACGCTAAGACCAACCTTGCTTGAGTAACAGTTGACTGATTGAAAGGCGCTTCCGTCGAGTTTGTTCTCGCCGATCCAGTAGTAGGTCGAATCGACCTCGATGATTGCTAGCCCCGATTAGTATATAATTTTCGAGGTCTGTTGCGTATATTTCAGATACTGTACCTCCGCCGTGCGCCTGAACATGTTGGTTGGTGCCGGCTGCTGTCCATGTAGCTCCGGGGACCTACGAGGCCACATTAACAAGGACGCTATGCGAGTCAGCTTATTAAGAGATGCTAACAATTTGCAGAGAGGCCGCAGAGGCATTTGCAAGACCCAAGGCGGCTATCAGAAACTTGGGAAACATATTGTCGACGTCACAGTGAGAGATAGAGAGAGCGAGAAAGGTCAAATTTGCAGAGAAATCAAGAAGACACCATGGATCGTATGGGGAAAACTAAAATATACGCGTGTGGGACAGGGGTGCAGGGTAATTTGAGCGGTTATCCAACGACTAATTCTCTGATTATGCGTCCCCCTCTCGGTCCACCGAGAAGATAAACACGCCATACCTCATGGGTCACGGGCGAACGGACTTTATATATGAAGAAAGAGGGGGTGAGAGCTTTACTGCGGGCTTCTGCAGGGGTGCACACTGATAAATGGTTTGTTCAGTCAATCCTTCGTATTCGGATAGACTTGATCGATTATATCCGGAAAATCTCTTAACTATAATTAACCCTCGCTATAGACTTCGAATGCTATTTTGACAGCCTCTGCAATGAAGCATCAAGTTTCTTAATCCATGAAGCTTGTTTCACAATAGCAGCTATGCTGGCATCTTTGCTGCGGCATTAAAGTCGTTACCGGAGATGTTGCTCCATACTAAAAAACAAAGGAAGATATGCCATAGCTGTACAGGAATACCGAGCATTCATATTTGATGTCAGTAATGCGATTCCGTGCTCCGTATATGCTGACTGGAGTTCGCAGAGAGGATCGACTGGAAGTGACTTTCAGCATGAGGCGACGAACGGTGCCACGCCAGTATTCCAAGATTGGCTATATTGTTCTTCATAGACAAACCCTGCCTCGGAAAAGCAAAATTTAAGTACATTGAAGCGAGATGCTGAGGGCACGTCCTGCGTCTATCCGCAGGAGGTTATGCGCGACCAGGTGTTCGAGGAATCTCCTCGATTGACTGGTCCAAGTTCGGTCCTATGAATAACTCAACCCTCCTCCGGTAGAAACGCCGGGATATCCAAGATGTCGATCCATTGCTTTAGTAGCAAATCGCTCGTACTCGCTTTCGGTTTAATGATGGCCGAAGGCCAAGACCGTCGGATGGCGTTGGATGACCTCTTCAGACAGAAGACCCCGAAGATCGACACACATTGCCACCACTTTCCCCAGATTCCCCGCAAGAATGCGGAGTTAGTCTCGAGGTAGTACCCCACAATATTTCGCAGGGAAGCCGGCACATTCCGCAACTACAGGTGGGATAGGGCGCACTTGTTGTCTGAGACAGTCGTGTCTGCTCGCAAGTCAATGACTGCTCTGCCACAAAGACATTTTGGAGTCTATTCATCCGGGGGCATCTAGGACACTTTGCTAGTTTACCGATTAGGTCCTTCGGTAGTCGGACAAGTACGTACCGCCCATGGGGAGCTCTTATGCCTAGTAAATGCCTCCTGTGAGGTATTTCAGTAGCTAGCCGCCATTGTTCCCTTGGTACAATTTCCCATGACATGACATCCTAGGCAAGCAAAGTCTGGATTTGCCAGCACCTCTACATTTCATCGATCCATTGCATCCTCATCCTTTACTACCATGGCGGTCTCTATATCGCAGTTATCATTCGAACATCATCGCTTAGCGCTGGGTATTGCCGAACCCAAACCGCGCATCTCTTGGCGATTCGACGGCTTGGCACCCAACTGGACCCAGGCTGGCTACGAACTCGAAATACTCCGGAATGGAGTCCCGCGAGCTTATTCTGTAAATTCGTCCGACTCCATTTTGGTTCCCTGGCCGGATGTAGCTCTGGAAACGGCAGAAAAAGCCACTGTCCGGGCACGAGCTCATGGAAAGGATGAACAGCCCTCTACACCATGGTCCGATTGGGTGTCGGTCGAGACTGGTCTCCTGAATGAGACAGACTGGGGCAAGGCTGTTCCAATCGCCGCAGATCGTGAGACGGAGGTAAATGGACCTAAGCGGCCAATATACTTTCGCAAGTCTTTCACCGTCGATCAAAAAATTAAGTCTGCCCGGCTATACATTACGGCTCTAGGCATTTACGAAGCGGAAATTAACGGACAAAGAGTGGGCGACCATGTTATGGCCCCTGGCTGGCAATCATACACGCATCGGCACGTTTATGACACCTACGATGTGACTGATGCCCTGCAGCAAGGTCAGAATGGCATTGGCGCCACCATTGCCGAGGGCTGGTTCTCCGGCATGCTCAGCTTTGGTGGAAAGTACCGCAATAATTATGGTGACACTATTGGTCTACTGTCCTTGCTAGTGGTCACTCTCGAGGACGGGACTAAACTTGAGATCCCGACCGATTCTACATGGCAGGCAAATACCGGCTCTATTATTTCCTCCGAAGTATACAACGGAGAACACTACGACTCACGACTCGACGCAGCTATCGCTTCGTGGTCATCGGGGTCATTTGATGCTAGCAGCTGGCTGGGAGTCAAGCAGCTGCCCGCGCCGAAAGGAAAGCTTACTCCCCCGGATGGCCCTCCAGTGAGAAGAACGGAGGAAATCAAACCACAAAGAATTTTCAAGTCGCCGTCAAACAAGACTCTCATCGACTTCGGCCAGAATTTGGCTGGTAGGCTGAGGTTGTCAGTGGCCGGGCCAAGTGGTACCAACATTACGCTTCACCACGCGGAAGTCCTCGAGAACGGGGAGCTTTCCCTTCGTCCACTCCGTCTCGCTAAGGCGACGGACTCGATTATCCTGAATGGAAACGGCACACAAGTTTGGGAGCCAAAGTTCACCACACATGGGTTTCGGTATGCCCAGGTTGACGGATGGCCAGAGGCATCAACGCCCTTGAGTGGAGATTCAGTGGTTGCCGTAGTCGTGCACAGTGACATGGAGCGTACTGGTTGGTTTGAATGCTCCCACGATCTTCTGACTAAATTTCACCAAAATGTACTATGGTCCATGAAAGGGAATTTTATCTCCATCCCGACCGATTGCCCGCAAAGAGACGAGCGACTAGGATGGACCGGTGATGCGCACATGTTTGGCCCAACTGCCAACTACCTTTATAGTACTGCCGGTTTCTGGAGAGGCTGGCATCGCGACATATGGTCCGAGATGCAACTCAACGGCACAATGCAGGTGCCACCTTTTGTCCCTATCGTTCCTACGACTGGTGAGTCAGGAATGGGAGCGACAGCGGTCTGGGGTGATGTCACTGTTGGTGGCCCCTACAACATTTTCCAGACCTACGGGGACGTCGAGATGCTCGAAGAACAGTACTCTCAGGCACGGGCCTGGATAGACACTGGAATCTCGCGTGAAGGCAACGGCCTGTGGGGTCGTGATACCTTTCAGTTCGGAGACTGGCTTGACCCTAAAGCACCCGCCGATAACCCTGGGCAGGCAACAACAGCTACCCATCTGGTTGCTGATGCGTACTTAATTCGCATGACAGAGCTCCTCGCAAACATTTCAGCCACGCTGGGCCGGGACGACGTAGCCAGCACTTACAACCAGCAACGAGCCAGCCTCCTTGATGAGTTCCGAACCGCGTGGATGACAAACGGCTCGATGGCCAACCAAACCCAAACGGCGTACGCGCTCGGGCTAGAGTTTGACTTGTTCAAAACAGAAGAACGCACTAGCGCGGGTGAAACACTGCGAAAGCTTGTGGCAAACAACGATTACCTCGTGGGCACAGGATTCGCAGGCACTCCTCCGCTTGGATTTGCCTTGGCCAAGATCGGCGCTACAGATGACTTCTACCGCATGCTTCTTCAGACACAGGTCCCGTCATGGTTATACCAAGTTGTTCAGAATGCCACCACCACATGGGAGCGCTGGGATAGCCTTCTACCCAACGGCACCGTCAACCCCGGCGAGATGACCAGTTTCAACCACTATGCGTTTGGTTCTGTTGCTGATTGGATCCACCAGGTCATCGGTGGTCTTGCTCCCGCCGAGCCCGGTTGGAAAAAGATTAAGGTTGCCCCCGTCCCTGGTGGCAATATCACCAATGCCAACTCTCGGTTCATCAGCCCTTACGGTGAGGTAAACGCCAAATGGGAGCTGAAGGATAACCAATTTGGTTTGGAAGTGACGGTCCCTCCCAACACTAGAGCTGAAGTTACGTTGCCGTTTGGAAAGGTTACAAGGGAGGTTGGGTCTGGGCATTATGAATTTCATGAATCAACGAACTAGTGGCGTCTGAGGAACGGAAATGCGTTATGTTGATTTAGTGCTAGTATTGTGCCGATTCGAGCTTTGTTGCCACTAAGAGACTTCTTCATCATAAGTGGCAATTCTTCTTCCGATCACTTGACGAGATCGTGTATTTCCTCACTTCGGCATAAAGTGACACTGATATCGTTTTAATCAAATGAAACTCTGACCAGCAAATCAGGGATTAGGGCTCCACGACAGCTACCTGACTTCGAACCGGTAAATTCTCCCTCCGCCCTATCTCAGGGAAACCCGTAACATTCACACCCTCCCTAAAGACGAGAAAATGCGAAGAACCTCCGTAATGAAACATCCCCAGTTGATCCCCTTTGCTCACATACTCCCCTTCCTCGACTGTAATGTTACAGGACGATATCTCGTCTATGCCGACCGCCAGAAATGCCATCAGGCCAATCTTAGGATTCTCCGCTTCGATTAGGATAACTGCCCGGGTCGCCATGACCGCTAGATAGACAGAGTAATCAGCAGCCCTACCCGGGTAATCATTCAGAATGCCCTGCTCCACGACTCTTGGCATGGAAAAATATGTGCCGTCGATATGAAAGGCCTTTACAACCCTTCCGGAAACAGGGGCATGCCACCGATGGTATTTGAAGATGTCTAGGTATCCCTGGTAGACAGTGCTCCCCGTAAACGTCTCCGCGTACTTTTTCCCTAGCAGGTCAACCAATGAATACGGGGTCCCTTTGATCCAAAAGCTATCCCGAGCTTCGACTCCTCTAGCAAGCTTGCCCGGCTGGGATTCACAGGCATTCGCTATGACACTGTCGTCTTCTGGGGAAGCAATGGGCCGCATGCTGTCTCTGAATCTGCGCGTGAAAAACTCGTCCCATGACTGGAAGCCGTATTGTTGCGCGTTCGGGTCGCAGATAAAGAGTTCGGCAAACGTGTACGTAGTCCCTCCTATATTTGCAGCATCGGCCAGATTGCGCAGAGCCACGGGACTGAGCCAGTCCGCTTCTGAACCATCCAATACTCCGGTTGGTTTTGTGGATTTCATGAACTTAGTCCATTTGTTCAGGATGTTCTTCAGCATCAAGTTGACATCTGATTGCCGAAGGACAGTAGAGCCGCTAATTGTAGCCCTAGGGTATTCGAAGGGATCACGTATAACAAAAGTAATGCTGTAGCTTCATCGCCTCTCCAAACGGGCGCTTGTGCGATGATGTAGTTCAAATTTCGCAGTATCTGCTAATAACCATCGTTTGCTTGACTATGTTGAGAATCTGGTGTGTTCCCGTAGGGCTCCCAGGATTCAGATCTGAAGACCATCGCTGCGCTTTTGTGGTTTCCGTTAAGTGATTAGAATTCCTAGAATAGAAGATGTAGGGATAGGGGGTTTCTAGTCCGCCCCATCACTGGTGGAAAGCCGACCCATACTTGGAGGCGCGGAGGATGTCCAAAATGAGAATACGACTGATATCACCTTGACCAGTATGAAACCTTTTACTCTAGCGGATATTTTCAACATATTCTGAAACTACTAAATGGCCTCATCAATAATTGGCACTGCTGCCCAAGTACGTGGCGTTTCTATTTATCCTCTCAATGAAAAATGTAACACGATGGATTGAACAATGCACGAACAAATAGATTCCTCTAATAAGTAGTCGCAATAGGACAATATATAAGTGCCTTATCTAGCTTACATCACTAACGCCGAGTCGAGAAGAAAGAAGAGTAGTTTGGAAGCTCATTAAGGGAAGATTTGGAAAGCGGCATGGGCTTCTACGTATGATAACTGCATTAACAAGAGGACAGCATCTATCCCAGGGTGTTGAAATGGCCGCTTTCATGTAAGGGATGAGGCAAGGGGTTACAAAGCTCCATTCTAGCCTTCGCTGCGCTCTTATTTGACCTATCATATGAGTTTCAGGATGCAATGAATAACTCAGTAGCGTAGATCGGAGTCTTGAACCACCCACTAATAAGAACCGATATTCAATAAGATGATCCTCCGAAGCCTTGGCAAAGAAGCCCAAGTATAAACACACATAAGGCTCCGACAAGGGAGCACTGATCTCCGTACTTCTCGCAACTTAACAAAAAATGCTGAAAGCAGCGCGAAACCCGGTATGTCACACTAGATATCCTTTCTCCGTCTACTTTTCCATGAAGGTGGTATTTGGCGCTATGCTCTCCTATGTTAGTGCATATTATAATGAAACTATAATCACAATTATATTGCGATATCTCCATCAGTCTTTTACTTCTCGATCTACCTCTACGTACCTATTTCAAATAAGTCCCACCGCCATAAACTTATCGCACGACTGCTCAACCCACCTCGCAAGCCGGTGCTCTGGATCGTGGCTAGAGTACCGAGACCGCGCAAAGAACTCTCGAGCAAGGTTTAGGGGTACAAAACAATAGCTAGGAAGGAATGGAATCGTTCGATATCGTAACCGTCGGCATTGTGGTGATCGTGATTCTGGCGCTCTGGCTCATCGGCACGCTGACTACGACGATCACATTCAGCGCGCTGTTTGGATGGGGGTCAGGCTCGTTTATATCCTTATTGCCTGCCTGCATCGCCCAGATCTCCGACATTTAAAATTTTGGGGTTCGCGTCGGCATGACATACTTTGTCTCGAGCTTTGCCTGTTTGACCGGTAACCCAATCACCGGCTCTCTGATTCGAAACGACACCGACTTTCGTTAGGTCCAGGTGTGTTCGGCCATTGTAGTGTTTGTTGGGTTCTGCTTTTGAATTGCGGTGCGGTGGGCTCAGGATCCTGGACTTTTGAAAAGGGTGTGTTAGAGCTCTGGCAAATGTGTATCCTTCATCCCTGCGTTATTGTCCCGTCTCGTTTGTATTAAAGCTCACTCCGCTTAGTTCAGCTAAGCTACTCCCTGTATAAGGTAAGCCAACTACGATTCTGACGTGGGATTAGTAGACAGGGAAGACGAGATCTTACTCAAGGCACGGTTTACCTGTGAGAAGTTGCTCCTTATTTATAATGTTGAAATATAGGAGACAAGTAATAGATGGCGTTACCTTAGTTTGTGTTTTAATGCCAGTAGAGGAACAAGCATGTACTATCAATCCAATGGCTCCGCTTAAACTTCGCTATTCCCTGTCCGTGAATGTACCTATACGTAACACAATTAGAAGTCGATACGCCACTCTCCGTGTGCGACAGTCAGATCTTGGCAGATCATTTATGAGAATAAACCTAGTTCTAGCAAGGAGAGATGAGTAATTGTTCCTTGCCGAGGTTGCGGAGGCCGCGGTGATCAGGAATGTCCTATCGGCTTTGAAAGAGCCCTGCTACCACCAGCTCGCAAACCTCTACCTAGATCGAGCCAAAGGTCTAGCAGAGGCCATCCTGGGCAGATTCCCACACCTGTCCACCTCTCGCCCTTTCCTTGAATGGATGCTTAGGCAGCAAACGCGTACAACCCCCCACAGGACTTTGGGCTCCTGGGATGCTGGTCAATTGCTCACTATGAGCTTACAGCAACAGGATAATTTTAGGAATCTGCCCATTCGCCGTTACGTGAAAACTCTATCGAAAGGATATCATGTAGGCTAAGGCTAGAGCCCGGGTGATCAGCAATTTGAGCATCCGCTGTCCCATCTGATGGCTGCCGAGAAACTAGATGACTTTCTCCTACAGACAGCGATACTCCGCCACATGACTCACACGAAGGACTCTAGTTCTTTATCCAGGCAGCTCGACGCATCCAAGAAGTTAGCTGACCTAGAATTAGAAAAGAAGAAAGATCTCGTCTCCTATATCGTGACCCTCGCCGACCGATACCCTTTAGGAGAGCATATCACGACCTCAAACGACCGATATGATTTTTAGTCATGTCGAGCGATCGAAAGGTTTAGTCGACTGTACCCTTCATATGAGGAGACAACAATCCTAGTTCGAAAGGCGAACATCTCGCAGTTCCATCCTCATGTATCAACACACCTAAAGACGGGGATGTATAGTTGCCTCCTTTCTGGTCTGCATCGTGGAAAAGAGCGCCTGGTCGCATAGGCGTAGTTTGAAGCTCTTGAACTAGACCTACCTATGCATTATTGACTTCATCGCCTAACGGACGACATTTATATGTATCGGCGGCGCTAGCTGTCCGGTACCGAGGATTCAGAATCTGAGGTCTCCAATTCGTCGAAAGAGTACCAGATTGCCAACGGAGGAGGGTTCCCCATCATCGTCCGACACTGGACATAGAGGGCACGGAAGAAACCCTATTATCGTTGCTTCCCAGGCGCGTCGTCGCTCTTTTAGCCGCGTACCCCGACCAAGGACAAGTCTACGACACGTATCCCCAAAGGTGGAGATCATCAACCACACCACCCTCAGAGGGCCGCCGGCGCGACGAAGGCGGTATTCGAGAACAAATGACGGTGAACAAAGAGGTGTCAGTCTCGAACACCATCGCGGGGGAACTTTGGGAGTTGAGACACCTTATCCGCGAGCGGGCAAGACTCGAATCCCTTAGGTGGCGGTTTATAAACAAGTTGTTAAGGATTTGGGATATCCTTTTGCGGAAAAGGTACGTTTGCATCTTACCGTTCCTTTCTCCGCTCTAGCCTATGGCTTACCAGGAGTACGACCTCGAGAGACAAGGCATACTCGACAGTGAACCATCCGGTGAAATACAATAGCAGAGACGATGACCTCGCCATAAGCAACGGTACGCAAATCTGAGTTTCTCGAAGTATGGTATTTCTTTAAATATTAACACTCTGGTGTGGTACTAGTGTGCAGGTCATCCATTGTCAATAGGTCAAGAACCTATTCCTCCTCGTCATTCCGTTTCATTTTCGAATAATTCCACTGCTCCTTCACCTCCCGATACTTATTATCCTATCCGCTCGTCCTCTTTCCCTGTTCCTCTAGGCCTTCCAACGCCTAAATAGACGCAGTGTTCAGGAGCTGAAGGGCGAGCCAAAGGGACCGCAGCGACGGAGACTATTCAGCAAGGAGATCACTATCCTGCAACCGTAGATCAAGAGTCATCTACAAACCCACCCGAGGAAGTTGTAAATGAGGGGGAAATCACACAGTTGAAGCACTTGAAGCGGCAGCCAACCGTAGAAATCAATTAAGGAACTTCTGCTGAAGGTAATGTCGAAGCCCAGCCGAACCGCAATTAGACACCAGAGCGGCGAAACACTTATTCGAGTGGTGAATTCGACATATACGATTGAGTCCAATCGATCACTATTTTCACAGATATCTGGACATATTTCACCTAAGAGGGGATATCACTTTCTACTTTCTGATTAGATTCAGTTGCATTCACAGGGCAAAGTTGAATAGGCGCAGTACTGAACGGGTATATATGCTGCCAGCGTTGGTGACCTTATATCTCGTTAGTTCTCAAATATACCTATGTCAATCAGAATTTTCGTTGATGGTGGATGTTTTCCTTGGTTGCTTTTTAAACTGTTCCCGTACTCATCGTAGTGGAATTGGCTATACCAGCAAGATATTAACCACCTTTCCCTATTTGTAGCTAAGAGAGCAACTTTTCCAACAGGGGTATTAAGAAAACCACTGGGAGCTGGCCTTCAAACAACCGTTATTATTTCTTGATTTGAAATGTCGTTCCCTCTGCCACGTTACCCTTCACCTTCATTACGACGCTCTATTCAAACGCGAACGTAGGTCCGCATGTCCATAGGCATTAGATGCGGGCCCAGACCATAACGATCTAAGGAGCCGAGTGCAGAGGTTTAGACCTTGCCATGCTACCAGAACAGACATCCGGTAAGGGGCTACGCTACCGCTGCTCGATAATCCCAGATCTCTCATCGCCATGGCCAAAGTCTTCGTTTGAGGTTTCCCTGCGCCTTCTGGATTCTTGTTACCCTGCAATTTAATATCTCCAGCATCTATTCTACTCTTGGTAGGTTTAATATATACGCCCAGGTCCACATCTGCCAAGATGAAGGCCGAGACACCCGGAGCTCGGCCATAGCCAAGCTTTTCAACCAGTGAGCTTGGCCCAGTGGGTCCAAGCTCTGTGGTCGAATTGGCAGAACACATCGGAAGGTCGGGATATGGTGGTTCGCTTACAGGTTTCATAATACTAAAAGTAAGCTTTCAGGGGCTACGGGTCGTGATTTGTTCAACCCTACGTGGAGGTGGGCCGGTTTACAAAATCTCTCCAAGTCGGCTTCTCTCGGCTGTTTATCCTGCATACTTGATACCTGTACGGTGTCAAAGCATTTCGATTGCTGGAAGAACTCTCTCCCGTCTTTAATATGTCCATCAATTAGCTCGAGACGTGGTACACATTTCAAATATCACGGTTTAGTGAAAGGTCGTGGACGGAGGCGCATCACGCTAACCGGGAGGTCGACGCAATCACCCCCCGCACGGATAGCACAGGCCAGTATCTGTGAAGAATTCTTCAGGTTTTCCGTTTCATGCGTGGAGATACTAAGCTAGTAGGTGGGTGGGGGAAGATAAGCCGAGTTATGCTATCTATATTGTGGGTCGAGTAGCTGAGTACCTCGAGTGACTCGACCGTCCGACATCCCCGAGATATACCACCAATCGAATCAACGGCTCACTGCAGGCCTGCGGTCCACAGGAGTCCTTCGTGAGATTAGACCAGCGTGAGCCTAAAATTCTATAAGTAAACTGCTTCATAGTCGGACTTGCATGATGATCAGACATACTACATTCTTTTCTGGCCTCTTATTTTTGTTAAATTCTGTGTGCCATTCATTCATAATCATGAAGCGCAGCGCGCTCGTCCTTTCCTTGCTTCCTTTCGCCTTGGGCTGTGATAACCCAGATACTGCGGGTCATGCATGTGCCTCAATCTACTCAGTTTCCTCGGTTGCAGCTGCTAGCTTCTGCGCCACCTTCACCGCAAGCTCTGCGACAGCCACTACGGGTGTACCGGCCGCTTTTCTCAGCAACTGCGAATACAAAACTGAGCACCTATCTAGTGCATGCAGCTGCCTGGGCACTGCTACCGCCCCAGTCGTTGCCACTTCATCCAGCGTGGTGAGTATCCAGTAATAACCCCGTTGATGTATCCCTATCACTAACCCCTCTTGATTCAGAGCTCCGTCTATATCACGTCCGCAATTTCCACCCCTTCGCCTGCCACCCTCAAGACAATCGCTGCCACTAGCGTCAAGGTCCCACACGCCACTCCCTCGACTGTGGCCGTGGTGACTACCCCAGCATCAGTGGCAACGGCCGGCTCATCCTTTGGCGGCAACGGTGGCACCACCTGCACGGTCACCGAGTATGCGTCCATCTCGTCGGCTGTCGCCTCTTGCTCCAACATTGTCTTGTCCGATATCTACGCACCACCTTCCAGCACTATCGACCTTCAAAGCCTGCAGACCGGCGCTGCTGTGATCTTTGCTGGAAAGACCGTGCGTCTCTTAAACCCCTTGCCCATGAGTACGAGTACTGATTCATGACACAGACCTTCGGTGACACTGTCGATAGCGACTTTGACCCCATCGTCATCTCCGGAACGAGTGTGACCATCACTGGTGCCGACGGTCATGTCATCGATGGTAACGGTGAGGCATACTGGGATGGAGAAGGTTCCAACGGTGGCTCAGACAAGTCAGTCTCTCAAACCCACACCAACCCTCAAAAAACGAATAACTCACCCTTCACAGGCCCGACCATTTCATAGTCATCAAAGACATGTACAACTCTCGCATTGAAAACCTCTACATCCAAAACTGGCCCGTCCACTGCTTCGAGATCGAAAGCACCGAGCACCTCACCATCTCCGGCCTAACCCTCAACAACTCCGCCGGCGACGTCGCCAACAGCAACAGCGACGGCAAAGCCGCAGCCCACAACTCCGACGGCTTCGACATCAAGGAAAGCAGCTACTTCACTTTGGAAAACACCTGGGTACACAACCAGGACGACTGCGTGGCCGTAACCAGCGGGACGGACATCGTCGTCGACGGCATGTACTGCTACGGCGGGCACGGACTCAGCATCGGCTCCATCGGCGGCAAGAGCGATAACACGGTCAACGGGGTTACGTTCTCGAACTCGCAGGTTATCAATAGTGAGAATGGGTGCAGGATTAAGTGTAACTCCGGGGAGACGGGTGAGGTGTACAATATCCGGTATGAGAATATTACCCTCTCGGGTATTACCGACTATGGCATCGATGTGCAGCAGGATTACTTAAATGGTGGGCCTACTGGTGAGCCTACTAATGGGGTCACGATTGCCAATGTCACCTTCGTTGATGTTACCGGTACGATGAGCGAGGGTCAGAATTATTATATCCTCTGTGGAAGTGATAGCTGCTCTAACTTTGTCTTTGATGGAGTGGACATCACTGGGGGTAGTGATGATAGCTGCAACTATCCTTCGACTGGTTGCCCTTAACTGTGTGTAGTCCTGCCAGTGGTACATCCTGGGTCCTGTCAGATTAGTTCATCATTTGGAGGAAAGTGTGCCTCTGATTTTGCTGCTACACTTCAGTCAATTGTTTATCAGTCGGTTAGCTGCAGAAAAATATAATTTAGGCTACATTTCATCAACGTCATCGGTGCAACCGCTCTCCGTTCCCTGATCGTTGTCGATCTTGTCCTGGGATCTATGGCCGTGGTCTGACTTCTTTCACCAACATGCCCTCGTCGTCCGCAGGGCTCCGAGCCATGTCTTAAGCCCGTTGTGCTCAGTGTCGCGTATTTGACGTTGTTCAATTCAAATCGATCTCGCGTGCTCTAGGTCCATGCCAGAATGAACTACAACGCTGCATTGTTGGCATTAGCAGCGGCAATCAACACCCCCCGAATCTGCTTCCCGAGATGAAGTGTTTGCGGTGTCATTAGTCTTAAGCGTGTTCATTAGTAAGGCCCCTTTCCCATGCACAAATCAAGTTTGGATTAACAAGGAATCACCAGGATCTGAGTGATGAGAGAGCCAAACTGTTAAATGCCTACATCCCAGGTATATACGCGTTGATGCGCTTGCGAGGGGTCACCTCTTTACGCGCACCATACGGCCGAGATCTGCCGGCATGGGCATACACACAGTCGGTAGGTTCAGCGCTGTGAATGGTCTCTTCACAATGAAGTAGTGACCCACTGACATGTAGTTGTACAGCAAATACAAGCCATAGCCGGTAAAAATTTTGGATATGGGTGTTTGCCGGCGCCTTTGAGCATGATGGAAAATCCGACAGCGTGTCTCGCGCGGGGATTGTAATCAACATGATTTCGAGATTTTGTCTCTCCGTGGGAGATATGCAGCTGCAGTCTGTTTTCCACGATATCCCGCTGACTGAACCGTCATACATTTTATTGGAACACGCTGGATTCATTATACCTGAATTCGACAACTGGCCTGTATGCCTCCCGGCCAACGGGAAGGCGCAGCTCGGGGGCGTAGCAGTTGACGGGTTTGAACCTGAACGGTCCTGTGCAGCCGAAGACTCTTGGACATCCTGTTTATAGCCATCGTCAGTGCGGCAAATTTGTTCTTCTATTTACCATGTCTCTATTCCTGGGAAGATATCACCCCTGGCCTCGAAGCCCAGAAGGGGCTTTCCGGGATCAACTCAATATACAGCCCGAAACACCCGGACGGTGACAGATAGTGCCCATTTCAACCCCTGGGAATGGCTGTAGGCACTGGATATCTTGCTGATAGATCAAGCTGGGATTTTGTTACAAACACGAACGATATTTATAACTGATCTTTCAAAATAGATTATACACGGTGTACTACTAGGCAGATGAAGATATACAGATTTTTTACTCATGAATTAATTAGGAAGAAATATAGTTTGAAATATTATTATTATCTGTTACTCTTATCTTTCATATACCCGAGAGACTATTTTCTCTAATGTCATATATCTTAATTTCTCTTGAACCTGACTCACACCGCAGACTTGATACAGCCAGCATCCGCCCAAATCCACAGTTACAATTTCTAGCCTCGCACCTGTGCCCGTATTTAATGGACTAAACCGGAGTGAGGTCCATGCGTGTTCACCTACAAAACCTCTAAGGCGTCACGTCACCATGGGCTCAACGGAACCATGCTCTCTCTGCACCAGCTTTACCGGAAAACTTTATGATAGGACTCTCCCCGCGTTCAGAGACGCAGACAGCCTAAATGACGCACGTCAGGTGCTTTTCCACGAAAAGTGCAATGCTTGCGCAGCCTACCCGACCGAGCCACTTTGTGATGTGTGTCGGCATATGAGACTAGGGCACATTGTGCGATGCTGGAGACAGAGACATTTGCAGGGGCCAGAGAAAGTGGGCGGGAGCTTGAGCTTTCATTCGGAATGGTCCACGAGGTGCAGCAGCGGGCGTATATATGTGCTATCTGTCGGCGATTAGCAGACCCAGCTAGCTTGTCAGTCTCCATTGAGCAGAGTGACATGGTGGCTGCTTCAGTAACCAATGTGGAGGACCTTGATCCCATTCGCGTCACTGCCGAGGCGGACGTTTGGTTTCACTTGTATTTTAAACGTCCTGGTAAGTCTCTGCTATATCACTCGCCAAAGAAGATGGCTCTTGTTACTCGAGACGCTTTGTGAGGAATGCAGGCTAAAGATGATGGTTTCCAGGTGCACCAATCTTCTCTACTCTATCGATCCGGGTTCTCTCCCGACTGTTTGTTGGGCGGAAAGGTGAGCCCGATCCTACAAGTTTGTCCTTTCTGCAGCGGCCCGGAAAGGATGTGAACTGGGGAGCAGTCAATTCCTGGTTTTATGAATGTCGCGACAACTGTATAAATTGGAAACTCTCGCCTACCATCACCACAGCCTCAACCCCCTGGCCTGCGAGTGATAGATGTAGCAAGGGGATGTGTCATGCACGCCCCTTCACCCCATCTTGTAGATGTGCTGCACTGAGCTATGTTTGGGGAAGTCCAGCGAAGGTGAGCCTTCGAGCAACCGGACACAATATTGGTGATCTTGAAAAGGAAGGATGGCTCTTCAACGCTTCCCTCCCCGCAACGATTCGAGAAGCTATGACAGTTTGCCAACAAACTCAGGTCCTCTACTTATGGGTCGATAGATTTTGCATTCTTTAAGACATGCACCAGGAAAAGCACGACCAGATCAATGCACTGAGTGCTGTTTACAGCAATTCTGATGTCACCCTAGCTGCACTCGGAGGTACCGGTATAGATTGCGGTCTTCCCGGGGTTTCTGACAGAAAACACTCGACCCGATTGGCTTTCAGTACGCAGGGGATTACTATGATTCAGAAGCATAGCTCATATAGTGAGATCGTGGAAACGTCTGTCTGGAACACTCGTGGATGGACTTACCAAGAGGCAGTCCTTGCCCCTAAATTACTCCTATTTTCGGACTCGGGGGTCTTTTACGAATGCGGCTATTGCTCTGGTATCCGTGGCGAAGACGATACGATGCGCGACGGATATACCGATGAAAGGATGTTCGACCTGTCATTCTCCAACAGTACCGATATATCCGTCGTGGCGAAACGTTACGCAGAGCTTTTGGATTCCTACACAAAACGAACCCTAACATATGACTTGGATATCTTAAAGGCATTCTCAGGAGTGCTGCACTCCCAATACAGAAATTATCATTACCGCGGCCTCCCATTTAGCATATTCGACATAGCAATTCGATGGACCACACAAGATGGAAAGTACACCCCAAGACTCGCGCAGGAGAGTAGCAGCTTTCCATCGTAGTCATGGGCCTCCGTGCAAGGTCCAGTACGACTACCGCCACCCAGAGTATTCAAGCGATTTACAGCACCCTTGGCTGTGTGGGCTATGGTACCCGGTGATGCTAACGCGCGGTCCACTCTGCGGATCATCTCCCCTCGATGAGCGGCGAACAGCGAACGACAAACATGGAATGGGCGATCTGGTGATGCCGCGCTTGCTTTTGTAGGGGCCTGGAAGAAGGGCTGCCTTTCGGGTGAGCTTCCGGCATCGCTAAAGGTCAATACTACTTGGACACAAGAGGGGGACTGCATCGCTCAGGGGTGGCAGTCCTTAGAGCATCTGATCTACGATGCACATGGGCTTGAGCGTGACACTGAACGGATACCAAACCCTAATTTTAGATTTCCATTAGAACTTGTGCATAAAGCGTCCTACCCCAGTCGCATTCTCGTCTCTACCCAATCACTGAGTTTACAAGTTGTTGCACCCCAAGGCGCATATGAGTACATTATGCTTCAGACGAACGACGGAACCCCCATTGCTTGTATGGATCCCGAGAGCCTAGAGTGAGGTCGGTTTCAGCAGTGTTTCGGACGTGACAGCAATCTTTCCGTGGATGTTCTGGTTCTCTCTGTTGGTTATGAGTTGGCAGCTGATCTCGACGATCCTGACTTATATAAGTGTGAGCTGGCTAAGGACGTTGAAGACCTATCCTGGAGGGACTCGAAGGGGCAATTGCTCAATTGGGGACCCCAGGGCATTCACAGCCAAAATTATATCTTCTATCTCAACTTAATAGTTATTGTCACTAGGAAGGGTGTCAGCAAGCGCGTGGGTCTTGGGTACGCGTACCTGAAATCATGGGTCAGGGCCAACCCGTAGTTTAGGTCATTTACTCTCGAGTAATATACCCGGCTATGGTGCAATCTATGACAAGGATTCAACTACTATCATTCTAGTATTGATCCGACAAATATTGTGAAGCAATGGAGAGTAACGACAGTAGAGCATTAGTATCACATAGGATCAGACAGCAATGAGCCAAACAAAGGCACTTGTCCAATAACGGACCTTTCTCAGGTACGCGATCATCCGCGCGTGGATTCCTGAAAGATAGCATGTTCCGGATACCCAGAGGCTCTCACAATGATTTTCGCGCTCTCGAGGACCCTTGCTTTACTATTTCCTTTAATCTCCTGCCCAGTAAAGGCGCCATGCGTATCGTCAAAATCAATATCCTTGATCGCTTTCCAGATGCCGTGGACATCATCCGGAGGAAGAGGAATCTATTTCAATCAGTTTCCTGAACCACGCAAAGGATCATTGCCCACCCACCATATTAGGATAAGACCACATAAACGTATACGAAACGGTACCAGGCGGACGATTAATACGATAAAGTCCACTCGGAACAATCAAAATCGTATCCGCAATCAACAGTTTCTTAGTAGACTTCCACCACAGAACCGAACTACCCGGGAAATGACCACCGGTCTTGATGGCAACAAAATCAGACGTTTCGTGTCCTTTTTCCGCTGGATGGCCGGGGAGATAGAGTCTTTTCTCCTTCCAAAGTTTTAGTCTGCGCCCGTCACCCCTGTTACCGAGCCACTCTTCATCTTCTGCGGAGATGTATAAGTCGGCGTTGAACGCCTCGGCCCATTGGATGATTGTGGAGAAGTAGTGGGGATGCGAGATAACAATGGCATTGATTCCGCCAAGAGCATTGACTTGGCGAATGGTTTCGTCGTCCAGATAGGTGATGCAGTCCCAAAGGATATTGCCGGAGTCACTGCGGCAGAGGAAAGCCCGTTGACCAATGCCTAGTTTTGGGGCTGTTTGGATACTGATTAGGTCTGGGTTATCGGGGTCGGGCGTGAAGATATTCTGATACTTCTGTGGTGATGCATGAAGCGAGCGTAGAGTTGTCCAGGATTGTCTTGTTGCTTAATTAGTATAGAGGAGGGTTGGAAGATAGAGCTTTGAAGCGTAATTACCCCGATGGAGGAACATATTGTCGTGGATCGTCACAGATCTTGCAGGATTCTAATCCGGAGGTGACATCGTACTGAATGCCACAGGTGGAGCAGATCAACAGATCCCGAGCTGTTGGGTCCATCTGAGGCAACATGAAGAAGGGTACTTGACTGGGATAAAAGGAAGAAACCGGTGTCACGAATATCCTGATTTATGGCCCCCCTCTACGTGAGGGAATCCCGATGTTTTTAAATCCCTAGGTGATCTCTAGGGTCACATGGGCAATCACAATCGACGTCACTAATATCACGGCTAGAACCGATTGGCTTACTTAGTGATCCATCCCTATTACTAATTGTGGAATACGAGACGCGAGGCCGAGATGCGAAAGGCCAAGCAAGACATGCCGAGGTGTGGAGCCTTTGGTAGGGGCAGCCAAACATCAAAAGAACTGTAACTCTATATATTCACACGATCATTCCTGTTTTGGCGGCTCGATTTTGCGGAGAAGAAATAGTAAAGATATAGAGTAAACTCCCTTACGATACGGAAGCTGCATTCGGAGGTATCTATAGGGCTAGGAGTTTTGGGCATCGATAAAGTGCAATACTTTGCACCGGGTGGATATCAGACGAAGCCGGTATACTCTCGGGTTATTTACCCACTACAATGACCTCCTAAACAAATGCTGTGGAAGTGAGGAAGTTAAACTCCATGATGACCTTTCTCTTTTCATACTTCATACTTCATTACATTGCTTAGGAAGTGAGTGCTCGACCAATACAAGGGTCTAATGGGATATCCAAGGCGTAGTTAATGTCTGTGCTGGGCTGGAAAGAATCTCACGAAAGTATGTTCCCACAAAAGAAGCCCTGCTCCATGGAGTTTAGAGTAGGAGGGTGTGTGCCACGGGGTCTAAGATCTCCTGGATAACTGCCTCCAGAGCCCTCCAGGACCGGCGATGAAGCTGTCTGCTGCTCTGTATGTATCCTGCGCTGCTGTCGCCGAAGTGTCAAAAGAATGTCGGCGGTCGGGATGTCCGTGAGGTCCGGTCCTCCCGTCCCTGACAAGGACTGCATTTTCTCCCTCAGTGCTCTGACCAGGTCCTCTCCAATATCTGCGATTTTGGTGCCATCCTCCTTGACTCGTGAATACAACCGGTCGAGATAGACCATTGTGTTATACCATCCCTGTACCACCTTCCACACTATACATCCTCGCTGCAACCATCTAGATCCCCAGGTGTACAGTCGTAACGAATTTGAGTTCTCGATACGAGGTGCCATGTATGACCATGAGTTAGCATAGGAAAGCGTCGTCGCTGCATTGAAACCACAAAAACAGGTAAAGGGGGTCTGAAACTGGATTCCCTGCTGATCGAGTGCTTGCATAAGGCATATGATATTGCATGCTGCCATGAACAGCACCTGGGATCTGTGGCCCCGCCATCCGATGGGAGCATCTTCTATCCATGGAGGAGGGTCCAAAGGGCCGCAAGGATGACCGATGGGAAGAGGAATTAAAGGGCCATACTCTCTGTGAAGGAATATCAGACTTAGGTAGTAAAGAAGATTGATGATGGCGAAGCGTTCCCCTTCACTGTGTGAGATGTCCGCATGATGATTGATATTGGTAGGGGAGTAGAATAGCCGTGGAGATTGAGATGTTCGCCAATCTTCTAGAGCGGCATTGCTACGGTACCAGAAAGAGCTCTCTCGCCAAGGAGGTTCCCTCGATGATGGGTCTGCCCCTTTCCTCCCACCTGCAGCCACCCAATTTGAGATTGTAAACCAATGTAGAACCCTTGCGTTATCAAAGAAGACTTCGGTCACACTTAATCTGGTCCGGGGATGGGCTGGGAAGCTGATACTCGTAGTTCTCGGGATCTAGAAGTTTTAAGAATGGCGGTTGGGTGGAATGACTCACACCAAAAGCAAACTCCTCTTCGCCTAGCGGAAGAGGAACCTCATTGACTCTCATTGAAAATCTCGACGAGTGGCACTTCCTCATGCAGGTTGATATTGGAGGAGGAAGTGTCGTCAGTAACAGCTTTACTGCTCGTTTGCGCATGTATAATGTGGACCATACGTGCGGCCATGCCTGGAAAGCTTTAGCCTCAAGATCTTCAGATACGATGATGAGGCACATAATATGTTGACGGATATAACTTGCAAATTTCTCTGATGCGTCCCAGGGATTGTCGAAGGCACCAACTAGCTCTGGTATAAATCGTGCACTCAAGGCTAGTATTCCACAGAGCTTTAGAGGCGACGCCGTGCCCTTGTATAGGTGACTGACGAAGGTGGGCTCATGTATGAATGTGAATTCAGGGAAGGCATGAATGGATATGCGAAACGCACACTCGATCAGCCTGTTATCAACTGCATTCAGATGGCTGCCATCGTTTGGCCTAACATGTGGCCGACTTTCTCTCTGCGTAAGGCCGACTGTCCCATGTGCGTCATCGCCAGATAACGAAACATTGTTCTGGGCCGGTCGGCCGCTAGTCAAACCCACAGGATTGCCACTATGTCGTTCACGATCGTCGTTTTGTTCGTGAGTCACCAGGGTACGGACAATCTTTTCGGTCCCGATTATTGACCGGTTTTGCACAGGCCTATATCGATACTTCGGCTTGCTTAAAACGCACTCTCTTCCGGGATTTAATGCACAGACCGGCAGGGAGGGGAGCCATGATGATGGCATTGACTTTAGCGCTCCTGGAAGATGTTAGGTTCGTCACCTACCGAGGCCTGGCTAACTTCTTCTTGGAGGGATAGGGAACTCTGGAAGCTTACCGGCACCACTGACAAGCGAGCATAACCCTCATCTCGCCGGCGCGCACTCGATATTTGCTTGTTAGAGAGCCCCCGAGGGACACGAGGTGAAGTGACTGGAAATTTACCAAAAGGCTGATTACGCAGCACGAAAGTCCAGATTCCGAAGACCCACGCCTTAGTTCGGGTTTGCATTTTAGGGTTTTCGGTTCTCGGGTTTCAATGTGGGTCACCCTGGATAGAGCAAACCAATTTTTACAATGTAAGGTGTAAGTAAGCCCTTGGGAGGGCGACTGATTGAAATAATGCGGGAAAGCAATTCTACCTAGTCATGACGCCTAGGACGTGATTGGATGCAACGATGTGAGAACTAGGCTTGATTCTCCTGAATATGGCAGATACTTGAAGCCTTTTATAGGCCGTACAAATCGGCTTTTCGGCCTATACGAAACCTCACACAAAGAACAGCAATTTCGTGGCTGAACCCCGAGATAATTTTGGTTGGCTGATCATCGTAAAGTTCTGCGCAGATAACCAGCATCAACCGTCGATCAGCGTTTGTGAAGGATCGACAAATTTATCCATGTGAGCCTGGGGATCAACTATGCATTTTTCTTGCTTCCACTGGTATTTCCTTCATTCTACGTGTCAATTGCAGCTTTCACCACAGGATGCAACCGAATACAAACAGGGCGCAGAAAACATCGAGTCTCACTTCCAAAGCCTGACGAACAACTTCGCCAGCTTCGTCGCTACATTCCAAGACTGGGCCAAAGACAAGGAGGGCGAGCTTGCTGCTCAGCTGAAAAAGGCCAATGAAGTGCCGATAGAATTCATCGATACTCTAGGAATGCTATACTCGACCTTGGTGGGCTAGGAGCAGCCGCTAGAGCGAGCCTATCACTAATAACAGTCGATGCAGTCATGACGGGACCAGGTCTTTGTATATCCCCCCCTTTCCTCCTTCCCTCCTCATGTGGCACGTTCTAAATGGTTACAGATCGTGGGTCTGATCCTTTTTAGAGCGTCCACAGCCGCTATCGCGGGCATTGCTATCTCTTTAGATAGTTAGTATCCCAAGACAGCCGTCATGTGGCATCAGCCACGGCCAGACACATGCTCATTACCACAGTCGTACAAGATCAAGTCAGGGACAAGGAACGAGAGAGGGATAGTCTTTATGAGCAGATAGAGCAGATCCAGCACACTCGTCAGGAGCTCAAGCCACTCGGAGAAGTAAGGTCCTTGAGCGATGTTGGTCGCCTAACTATCATCGCCTCACGATGGTTTTGATTTCTAAATAACGTAGGTAGTCAGCCACCTCTTCAAAAGCTTTACATGTAAACCAAGGGTTGAACGTCTACAGTGCTGAATGGTCAACCACGGTGACGGCTCCTCAGAATAAATGTAATTTCCAATGAAACATGTCTATACTACAACCACGCAAGTGCCGTGATTCTACCCAATAGCAACACTACTTTGGTGATATGTCGTATGTCTTACCACTAACACTCGGGATATCCCCGACATATTTGACCTCATCCACACTGAATCCCCGTCCGTCTTGCACACGAACCGTCAACGTCCCTCCGCTTCTCGCCGTGATCCTCGCTGAGGTCAGCTTCCACTCAGACCATTCCATATCCACCACAAAGTTTCCTCGCGCCACCAAGCCCGAGACCTTTCCGCGCGGCACTGGCACGGCCGGCAATAGATGCACTACTTTAGCATGACTCTGCAACAGCATCTCCGCAATCCCCGCCGTGAAGCCAAAGTTGCCATCAATTTGAAACGCTGTTCCTGGCCCAGCATCGGTATTCCACAGGTTAGTGCTCGGGTACGTCTTGAGAAATACCTGAGTGTGGTTCCACGCGGCTCGTGCATCGAATAAGCGTGCGTACAGACTTATCGTCCATGCGCGAGACCAGCCTGTATTGCCGCTGCCATGGGCAATGCGGTGGTCGAGAAGACTCTTCGCTGCAGCAGCTAACGTTGCATTGATGAGTGGTGTCATTTGCGACCCAGGGTAGAGTCCAAATATAGGGCTCATGTGCCGGTGTCCTGGCTCGGCTTCCTCGTATTCCTCACGCCACTCAAGGATCTGTCCGTAAGACCCGACCCGAGGGGGTTTGATTCGTTGTAGTGCGGACTCTGCTTGGGCGATATCCTCGCTCGAGATGCCGAGGGCCTTGCCCGCTTCAATGACCGAGAGAAACAGTCCAGAAAGCAGGCTGTTGTCCATTGTCGGCGCAATATCAATCGCCTCTTCGTTTCCTGCTTTGGACATGTTGTTTGGCACAACGAATGCGTTCTCCGGCGAAATAGAAGGCCCCGTGCTAAGATAGCCATCGAACGGGAAGAGATAGCAGTGGTAGAATTGAGCGGTTGACTGCAGCAAGGGCCAGATTCGCTCTCTGAGAAAGTCTGCATCTTGTGTGAATTGGTAGTGTTCTATTAGGTTCGCTAACAACCATGCGCCGCCCATAGGCCACATGGTCCACTGTGTGCCATTGTTCACTGGAACCGCGTCTCCCCAGAGATCGGTATTATGGTGCAGCACATACCCTCCGTTGTCGCAGTGGTACATGCGCCGAGCCACATCCTGGCCCCGGGGTTTGACCGTTTCCAGAAGAGACACCAAAGGCGTCAAGGTCTCGGCCAGGTTGGTTACCTCCGCTGGCCAGTAGTTCATTTGGAGATTAATGTTGACTGTGTACCGTCCTCCCCACGCAGGTTCGTAATCTTCATTCCAGATCCCTTGGAGATTTGGAGGCAAAGGAGAGTCCCCGGTGTCCCGCGACGAAGCGATGAGACAGTGCCGGCCGAACTGGAACATGAGTGTCACCAATTCAGGGTCTGCGTCTGGGTTGGTCTTGTACTTGGCGAGTCTAGTATTCGTTGGTAGGTCGCCTGCTGCACCAGACGATCCGAGGTCGAGGTCCACTCTGCCTGCAAGGGATTGATGATCGGCTATGGCCGTTGACTTAATGGAAGGGAAGCCGGACTGCACCGCTAGCTCTAGCTTCCGATTTATCTCGTACTCCAATGTCTGATCATCATAGCGATACGAAGTTTCCGCGTCGAAGAATATGTCTACCGTTCCGGCGCCGCTGATTACCACGGACGCCGCGTTGCTCGATATGTGGCCTTTCATTATCAGCGTTTTTCTTTAGTCACAGTGCCACACTTACTTACCTCCATGAGTCACAATGCGTACACCAGCGGCAAAATCAATTCCATCCACCTCGGCGGTTGAAGCACGCATCGTGAGAGCCCCAACACCGTTCTGTACGATCGCTATGTTGTTCGTGACATACCGGGTACGAGACAACGATACAGAAACATTCAATTCTCCGGCCTTGCTCGCTTTAAGTCTGGCCGCGATAATACCAGCTGGATGACTTGCTACATACTCCCGCCTGTGCAGGTCAGATCATATCGAATACTACCAAAAACGGTGTACGTACCTATACGTAACACCGTGAGACTGGTAAGTCACAACCGCAATCCCCTGCCGAAGGTCCAGCGACCGGGTATAGTTCATTATCTCAGAATTATTGTGCCCGAAGTCAAGAATCAGTGCACCGAGTGGATGATACGCCCGCGGCTCCGTTGGACTCCCAACTGTATTTGCCAGCGAAATCTGCCCTGCCTCGGTGATGTTGCCTTCTTTTAGCAGTGACCGAACGGGTCCCAGAGAACTGTAAGAGTCTGGGTTAACTCGGTCCATGAACTGGCCGTCCCAGATTGAATTCTCGTTCAGAGTCACATTCTCCACCATAGAGCCCCAGACGGCTGCCCCGAGCCGGCCATTTCCTAGGGGGAGTGTCGCGGCAAACTCGTCTGCCGGCGATTTATACCAGGTAAAACGGGATGGGTCAAAGCGGGCATGAGCGATTGCAGGCCCGGCGGCCAGATAAAGGAGGTAAGAAAATATCATAGTTAGGTGAGAACAGAAGAGGGAGGACTCGGTGCCTTGCAGCTGCTGGGGAGATCTGGCCCACTTATACGTTGTAATGGAGGATCTTGGCATAATGCATGCATTATGCATGAGTCGATAGTGCAGAGTAATTTCCACGAATGACATATTCGGAAGAACAGATCTACATATGAATAGATTAAACTAAATTTCGGCATCATTGAGATCCGTTGTAGGGTATGGTGCCATGGCTATAGTCTAGTGAGATATGTATCCTGCAAAGTACTTCACTCATGTTAGGAAATATAGTCTCGCATTCAAGCGATGTGGCCGGAATCAGTCAATACTATCGAATCTCTATACACACGCAATACTACAAAGCGCACACAGCTTTCCCAATGCCCATCTCACTCCAGCTTGGTTATGTTTGCTCGAAACCCAGGATATGTCGGATATGCAGGAAACTCCCACGGCACGCTCGTCCTCATCAAATGGTAATCCAGCCCTTTTCCCCCAGCATTCATGTACATGAATTTGGTGTACGGCACAGTAGCATAGTAAGTGAAGCGCGTTCCGGCCGGGATGAAGGCTACATCGCCATGTAACAAGTGTACCATCTCATACCCCTGCACCTCGAAAGCAAGTTGTCCTTCCTCCATCTGAAGCGCAAAATGATGTGGCAATATCCCTGTCGATGCGGACTCGTTCCCCAGCTTACCCGACATGATGATAGTGCCCATAGTGAAATTCCCCTCCGTTTGTGTGGGTGTCGCCAGAGGCTGGATCACCTTGTATCCGTTGTCGGTATTCAGGTATTTCGGGCCGTAATCTTTAGCGACGAAATATGGCGTCGTTGGGTCGTAGGGCAACGTGTTCGCTCCATTATGCCAGGGTAGTTTGTTATCACCGGCTGTGCCATTTACGAAGTCGCGTGTCGGGATGTACTCTTCCTCTGGAGCTGCGTAGAGGTCCAGTGATACGAGCATGTTGTACTCCTTGGGGGTCATGGGTCCGAACGGGGATGGATCAGCGGCTGTTGGTACGTAAGGTGAGCTCACACCGTGGGTATCATATTCTCCCTGGCTAAAGACATTAAAGAGGTGCTCGAAACCACCCGGGTGAAAGACATGGGTCAGTTGCGAGTCAGGATCAACTAGTTGGAAAGTATGGATGGAGCCCGGAGGGATATTGCCATAGTCGCCGGGTGTCGCGACGCGGGCCTCATGGCTGGCGTCTGTGACGTTCTTCTGACCCCAGAGCTGACAACGGCCTCGCGAGCAGTAAAGGTGCTCGTGCGTCAAGCGGTGGGTGTGTGGCCGAGCCGATAGCCAACCGGAAACTTTCCCATTGTGTTGGAGGAGGGAAAAGGCGCCGCCGGATGAGTTAGCCGTGATAGAAAAGCGGATAGTTTGGGATGATGTGAGTCTGATTGCGTCTCCTTTATATTTAGGGAGGACATATGGACGTGGGAAGTCGGGTGCTCTGTCCACGATAATGCTGCTGTTGGGTGAAAGGGAATTTGCAGCCGTAATAGAGAACAGTAGGGTGGTGGACAGGATCCACTCAACGAAGAATTCTTTCTTCATGTTGAACAATACGTGCAGATATAATGTGAACAAGACGATGGCATGAGATAGCAGCCAGAACAAATTGAAGTGTGGATGATTTGCAGGAATACGGAGGTAGTCAAAGACGGAGTGCTTTATATAGTAGAAAATGTTCCAGAGCTAAGGGGGCGGAAATCGCAGTGTAGGGCTCAACTGAGGACCCAGTCACTACTCTAATGGCAGAACCCAAGATCCTATGCAGTCTTAAGGAAGCTTTCCAAAAGTTGATGTTCTGGAAGCTGCTGAGAGCAAAGTATGTGTCGTGCCAAGCGCATCGAGCTATCTAACTTAATTCGAGGGAGTTGATCAGGTAGCATCGTTATGCCGGATCCATGGTCTCCGAAGCTGATTTAAGGAGGGCAACATATTATTATGTTTTATTGCGAAACATTGGGACCTAACCCGTCTCATGGAGGCTGATTAGGAAATCTCGACGATGCGAAAGCTCCTAAGGTGGTCACCGTCATATGTGGGTTATCCCAACCTATTCGATATAAACTAAAGTGTACAATACCGTGCTGGAGGTTCATGCCCGTTGGATTATCTACGATCAGCACGATCACAACTTACTGCTTCCTGTAGTGCATACGTCCTCCTAATGAATATACTGAACGAGGGCGTTGTTGGTAACTTGTACCAGGGATGAAACTATCGATCAGGCCATGGGCCAAACTTTTTACATGCTGACCAATAATTCTTATCAGATTCAGCTCCTTGCAGCTCCTTGCAGCCTACTCTGCCGTTTGTCACCAGCAGGAATTGATTCCGCTCTCTAGAAAGGGATTTGGTTGCAGCCTGAAATAAAACTCGTCCCGGGTGGACTTCAAACCGTTAACCCTAATCGCAAACCTAAAGTACCCTTCAAGCCACGACATCTATGTGGAGCACACGTACCGTCCCCCAAGCCTTTCTAGAACAGCCTAATGTAACCTAATTAGCAATTCTTCCTAGAATATCCGCGAACGCCACAACTAGAACGGAGAGATTCCGCGGGAAATATACACAAAACATTAACCCCGCCCAAAGCGACCATGGCGACCCATGGGTGGCCGCAAGCAACCCTTTCGGCGGATCGGTATAGTGGTAATCTGAAATATTGGAGAGTGATCAAGTCGAAAATGTAGGGCATCATATGTAATGAGGATTATGAAACACATTAGAGTACGGGCATTGCAATAGATTTTATGATGGGACATTCTCAACTCCGGCTTCCCTCACCACCGATTACTTTCATGCTTACCGTTGTCAGCATCAGCGCCCTTATCTCATCCACCCCTATTTTGACCATCTTCCTGTAGCTATTTGTCTATTTGTAGTCGGAAACCAAGTGGATAGATCTCATTTGTTCTTGATTCACTGTAACTGACTGGAGCCTTGTCTGCAGTAAATCTTCCATTTGTGGATACTTGCGTTATCCTTTACTTCTGTATGCCGCGTCATGCTTCTCACATGGGAGCTTAGCCTACCTACCGGAGCGCACAAACAGCAATTCAGGAGCTTTCATTAGGACGGGTCGGGTCGGGTCCCTGGGCCCGAATCGCCTGACCTTTATGAATTGAATATGGTTGGTATATGTTCACTGGAGGACGCAGGCTCCCCCAGAGATTTCATAATACTATACATCAATGGGTATGAGTGCAACGCTCTACCGCTGCAATACTCGTACGCTACAGAGCTTCAGCCCATTCCAACACCTCCCTTGGCTCTACACGTTTGAAGTAGTCGGTCTCAAGAAACGAATTCCTAACAATCCCCTTCCTATCAACTAACAGCGTCGTCGAAATCGGGACTTCAGACGAGCCATCTCCATTTCGCCTCCGCAAGTCATGGCCTAGGGTCTCACACACTGGTCTCAGACTTGGCGGCTGTTTCCAGACAATTCCAAGTTGTCGAGCGTGGTGATTGGGCAAAATCCGTTAGAATGGGGAACTGAAGCTCGTGCTTTTCATTCATCATCAAAGTAATGTTGGGAAGTTAGGAGTAATCGTCACGATATTAGCGCCTTTTGCCTTGAACCTGGCATGGTACTTCTGTAGTCCTGTAACGGTAATGTTGCAAAATGGACACCATTCACCTTCGCCGCGATAGAATGTGAAGGTGAAAAACCCTTGCTTGAGGAGCTCGGTGCTGTTCTGCTCAACGCCTATGGTGTCCTTGAGGCGGAAGGATGGAAGTTGGTCGCCGACTTTGATAGCTTTGTTAGGATCGAATGTTTGCTTGAGCTCTTCTTTCGCATCGACGGCTGATTGCTTGATTGCCTCAGGTGCATTCTTCCCGGTGGCTTGTTGGAGGGCGTGGAGTTCTGAAGTCATAAAGGCCATTGTTCTAGGGTCTCCACAATGACAGCAAGTTGGATTATTTTGCCTGAATACCCAAAAGTTTAAGTCGCCTGTTTTATGATAGAGAACGGCTGAGCTGGGATTAGTATGATTTTTTTAGCGGACTCATATATTAGCCCAACCCACACTTTGTCGGAGCCATCAAGGACCGAAGTCGACAGCAATTCCGATGTTTGGGGGCTGAGAATAAGTCCCGGGTACTATTGTTTGCTATAGAAATTTGAGGAGGTTGAGCATATTTCTGCACTTTTGCTCTCTCACTAGAGGAAAATTGGACAGAGGAGATCTTGGGATGTGCTGCAATATAAAAGTGGATATTGCAAATCTATCATTGGAAGGATTATCTATCACCTCCTTGAATGTCATGGGTTAGGGTTCCCGATAATAGCTGGAAATATATAAATGCGAAGTGAACAGATAACATGATTTCCGTCGCACTTTGTAGAGGGATCGCTTGGAATTTGTGTTTGCCACTCAAGAAACCTTTATCAAAATCTAGCTTCACTAGAAATCAAGCAATAACAAGAAGCTAATCGCAATAAATGAAGCCGCTCAATAATCGCTGGATCGGTTCTTGGGCGTCTTGGCATCATCGTTGATATATACTCAGATGGCAAAAAGACTGAAAACCGCTATGCACGTCGAAGTATGCGGGATATCATCTACAACCTTGGTCCGGGAAAGATTAAGATGCAGGCTAATAGCCTTGACCATCATGAGCTAGACTCACTAAAACAGCAGGCCGAAGAGGATGTTGAGGAGGAATGGCAAAATTCTAACTCTTTTTAGGCAGATACAACAGTAACATCACCATTCGCAGCAGCAGACCCTTCCACTTCGCGGTCCATCCCAGCAAAGGCAACATTCAGCACAGATCAGCAGAATGACACGGAGATACCAGCGTCAGATAGTGATCCAGATAACCTGCAGTTTCGATGGCTTCATGTTCCTATCAACAATGTATGACCAAGAATAATTCTGCAATGGAGAAGTCCAGGATACTGGCATCTGGTGAACAGATGCAAACGATGAGGGTGGGTGTGCGAAGAATCCTACCCATCATTGGTTTGGGATGCTAATTACGGAAGAACCTGCTTACCCGGCTTTCGATGGAGGCTGATCGACGAAACCAACACCATCGTCCATTGGCCAATTTCTTCGACCGGAGCTGGACTGAAATCGCTGCTGGAGGGGGAAAGGTCTACATGAACCGCAGTGTTTAGTACGCCTTGACACCTTCTTCTCCGAATCATGGGCCCTAATGACAATAATTTTACTTAGGAGGAGTTGTTTGATTATGCTGGCAGGGCGATTATAGATAAGCCACAGGATGACCCCGGTCGACAGGGTCGCCTGGCTCTTTATGTATGTGGTTGTATAAAAAAGGTCTGCTCCAATGCTAATAATAGCAGATGCCATACTTAACACTCGGCAAAATAGACTGGCGGGATCACAAACATCGGAACATGAATGATCAAACCAGAGAAAAACATAACAATCAGGGTGAAGGTCTGGCCAGCAGTACTCCTCATCAGAAATCAGAGATCAAGAACGCATTCGCTGGACAGTATGAGGCAATGATCGACAGGATATCTAGGAGGATCGAGCATGAACCCATGACCCTTGATCAGTACTACTATGCGGCACTCTCAGATACTGGTGAGGGAGACAACGACCAGGTGATTTCACGCTACATCAATGACAAACTTAGTAGCAGAAGGAAGATCCTCATGGTGGACCAGCTATGGTTATGGGTTGTTGATGAGAGTATGGCTGGACAGTCAGATTCGTTACCCGATCTCTAACATTTTCTACAGAGACCATCATTACATCCACAGATCAGCGATTTGATGAAAAAGAAGACTATATCCTGCAGATTCTTCTAGACAACCTTGTCTATGGAGAGAGCAAAGGGCATTTCGAACGCCCAACGTCTGTGAAATCGGTGACGGAGTTAATCCTCGGTATCACCAGCAGTCTCTTTATGCAAAAGAGCCATACCATGTACGATGATAGGCCAAAGGGTCCTCTGGAGGTATTTCGGGAGTCTATCAGAGACGTGGTGGGTAAATTCCTCCTCTCGCATAAGCGAGTATCTTTCTGACACTTCCAGACAAATATTGAGATCAAACTCTTCAATGATTTCATCGATCATCTGGAAGCCAAACATAAGCAAAAGGCATTCGACTGTCAGAAGAGTAGAGAAAGAGATCCCTCTTATTCAAGTGCCCTCTTGGTCCGGGAATCATCTCACAATCCATACCATGTGATATTCAAGGAGACCAAGCTTCTCAACGGGATCAAAGGCATTAGTATCAGGGTGTTTACTATCGTGGCTATTGTCCTTGTGAGTTTCGTCTAGCTAATGCCACGTCCTGGACTAACTATACTTCCCAGCTACCACTTTCGTTCTTGACTTCTCTATTTGCGCTCGACATTTCAAACTTTCCCCATCCAGGAGATAGTGTCAACTATCAAGGCTGGTGGTTATTTCCGATCCTTTGTAGGTACGAACCCTGCAGGTCGAGTCAAGAGGCTAATGGCAACAGTCGGTGTCGCTGCAACTGTTTGTATCCCGTCAATCTATATCGCGTTCCAGGTCAACAAAATCATGGAATGGGGTTTGACATGGAAGGCAGCTTGGTCGGGTAGAAGAACCCCTCCAGCTCGACCGGTCGCAGGATCTAACGATACCTCAAATGTACTGATGGTGGACACACCATCGAGGGAAGCAAAGTTCTATAGCGTGAACATTCAACAGGAATTTGCCAGCTGGTCACAGTTGTCGCTTAGGCGATGGAGAAGCAAATCTCCGCCCCAAACCAGCCCTGCCTAGAATCCTTGGAAAGGGCTTCACTGACGGTATTTTAAAAGATAGCCGTATATTTCAAGGCAAAGGTTCGATAGATCTAACAAGTTAGCATACCCTATGATAGATATCTAGCGGTTGTGGCCTAATTTGTAGGCGGTAGACTCGATATTCGCATGTCCTTGTGCCAACCATCGTCTCTCTAGAATGCATTTCGCAAGCTTACGTTTGAATCTTAAAGTGGTTCCTTTTTTTTTTTTTTTTTTTTGTCATTTTTCTTTTCCGAATTAGTTTACAATGCAGCACATTTGAAATTCAACATAATTCTACGAGCTGCCATATCTCATCGGCTGCCGGGAACCATATATATATTGCAGAGAATACGAAACACCCAGCTAGCTGCTTTGCTACCATTCTTTCAACCAAATAACTATACGATTTTCCTATGTTACCAACACCAAGGCTAATGGCGATTCCAATGGAATATGAAGAGTCCTGAATGGTTTGAGTTACTTACCAACGGTATGCATGATGGAGTATTCTCGTGTCCTAAACTGAGAAAACTATTAAGGGGGTTATAAGTTTTTATAAACATCAACCAGGCACATACGACCATAGGGTGTGGAAAACAGGGCTTCCCGTCCGCTCAGCCGTACTTAAGCCACACGCCGGCCGGTTAGTAGTTGGGTGGGTGACCACCAGCGAATCCCGGCTGTTGTATGTTTTTTTTCTTTCGTTTTGCGTTTGGGTACGTTCTCAGTGCCCTCCCTCTCTCTTCATTCCCTCTCTACCTGCGGCTCACCTCCGTAGCGCCCGGTTTCTAATATTCCACATCCAGCTCGTTCCCTAACCGCCCAAGACCTTGACCAAGTAACACTAATGAGAGCTGGCCCACGTCTTATAAAATCCAGGATAATAGTTAATAGAGCCGCTTTACCTACACAGCCTATAGCAGGCTGGAGTGGACATATATAAAAAGGGGAGTCTCCCAGAGACAGGGGTGTGGTAAAATTTAGACCGGGCTCTTCCCAGTACTAATATAATCAAGATGATTCAATACTACAAGCATCGGCGGATTCCTCTTTATATACAGGAGAGGTATACCAATATTACAGGTCTGTAACCGTGTGCATTGTACATACTCCCTGGATGTGTGGACTGCGTTTCCATCTGCATCTATATGTTGGCCTTGGCCGAGAAACAGGGGTGTATCGGCACAATTCCAGGACAAGTCGGTGGCGATCAAGTTTTTAGAACCTGATCGGCACAAAGCTTTGATCCGATCAAGCGCAATTTGGATAGCAGAGTAGGTCTGCACTGCCGGCAGTTCTTAGCTTATGCATGCACACACCTATGGAGGGATGGTTGGTGCGTAATTCAGCTAGCAACCCGACCATGAAATTTTGACATGTATTCCTCTACATAGATTCTGATTTGATGGTAAATCTCTGAGAGTATGAGATCTACTTGCCGGGATAGCAATTCTGTAAAGACCTACTAAGGATTCACAATCGAAACGATACCGACGACGTCAGTGTATTAGAAACTATATTGCACTGAGATTGGACCTTGTATCTGCTCCTCTCGAGTCCTCTGTGGTACGTAGCGAGCAGCCATCATACAGATAAGGTTGAGATATGCTAGCCATGTCATCATGTATTTGCAACTTAAAGTTGTCGCGCCACATATCCGCTCTCGATCCGGTTCGGTACCAAATGCTGTACAGTTTTGGGTATAGGGTTCTGTGTTGGACAATAATGACGCTTGCGGGTGCCGACCCATCCGGTACCCGTGGATGGGAAACAAATCAGAGGGTTTCATCCGATCTACAACCGGAAGGAGCTGCCATACGTGCAGCACATGAATCCAAGGACGGCCTGCTCAGAAGCTACCACTCTACTACTTCGTACAGATAATTCGACGAGGGCTGTTGTATACAGAGGTGTTAATGTCGACAGTCTAATACGTCACGATGTGAGAAGAAAACTGCATGTGCGGCATGCGGTGTTTTCTGCGATTTTAACGACGGCTCGAAGGAAGCGACGCAGCTATATAAAAAGGCTTTCCTTTCTTCAGCGTCTACGTCGATACCTCAATGTTAATGACCACAAGCCCACCGCCAAATCATATTCTTTCAATTGATTGTACGTCGAGGACAGACCAATCAACCATGTCATTTAAAGGAGATGAAGAGTTCAATATCATCAACTCTTTTTTCATCGGGCCCAAGGGTGCCAACCTGCCCGATTTCCGGGCTAACATCAATACTATCCTGGATGAGCTACTAGAGGCCAGGCTGAATTACATGCCTGAGGACACGGTATGTACATAGATTGCCTAGGTCGGTTTTTGCTTGTTTCTACGTGCTTTCTGTCCAATACCGAAGTTGAGTGTGATCGGTAAACTAATGTTGAACAGAGATTTATTTCGAAAGACGTCCGGCGCTCAAAGGAGTTCCAAGCCATTCGGGACATGGTCGGGAACGTGGTGAGGAAAACCGCCCAGGTGCTCGGAGAACATTCGGTGCCCTTCTGGTCGCCGCGGTATGAAGGCCATATGAATACAGATTTGACCATGGCCTCCGCGCTGGGCTACTTCATGACCATGCTGTATAATCCTAACAATGTGGCTCTCGAGTCGAGTCCTTTGACTACCGTGGCGGAGTATCAAGTCGGGCAGGATCTCTGCGACCTGTTCGAATACAACACCGATCCGAAGAACACGGACTTGCCATTAGCGTGGGGTCACATCACTTGTGATGGTACTATTGCCAATCTAGAATCGATTTGGGTCGGTAAGTGTCATTAGCCCCAGACTATCGCAGATCTATTGCTGAACGGTGGCCAGCCCGAAACCTGAAGTTCTACCCGTTAGCGCTTAAACGGGCTATGACTGAGGGCGCGCTGTCCTTCATACCAGACTTCGAGGTTGAGACCTGTCAAGGAGCACCGAAGAACTTCAGGACTATGGATACCTGGGAGTTGCTTAACCTACAACCCAAGACAGTCCTTGACCTGCCGGACAATCTGAGAAAGTGGTTCGGCATTACAAGTGATTTCCTGACAAAGGCCCTGAAGGACTTCAATATTCAAACAACAGGTCGAGGACCATTGGAGAAGAAATTTGGGATTGATCAGCCAATTCAGTATTTTCTGGGAAAGACTCGTCATTACTCTTGGCCAAAGGGGACCGGTATGCCACCCTCAGTCCCTGGTATTCTTGGTTTAGTCATAAGCTAACTACTCTAGCAATTGCCGGTATCGGTGACGGGAATATCACGGAAATTGATGTTGATCTTGATGCCCGCGTAGACATTGGGTTGCTCACGGAGAAGCTTATGGCCTGTGCTAAGAAGCATCAGGCCGTCTACGCGGTTGTAGCTATCATGGGTTCAACCGAGGAAGGCGCTGTGGAGCGACTAAGCAAGATTCTGGAAATCCGGGAGACAATGCAAAATGACTATGGAATGTCATTCCTTGTTCATGCTGATGCCGCGTGGGGCTCCTACTTCGCCACAATGCTGAACCCAGCGATTGAGACTCCTGGAGAAAAGGCCGGTAATAGGCTTCGTCTATCCAAAGGAGAATTTGTACCATCCTTGTGTCTAAAAAAGGAGACTGACGAAGATCTCCGGGCCCTGAAAGATGCCGATTCTATCACTGTTGATCCACACAAAGCCGGTTATGGTCCGTATCCAGCGGGAAGCCTGGTGTACCGCGACGGGAGAATGAGGTATTTGGTGACATGGTCCAGCCCATACCTATCCCAAGGATCATCGGAAAATATTGGAATCTATGGGGTAGAAGGCAGGTAAGGTCCCCAGAAGCAGCTGCAGCTACTATCGCGGGGAGCTAGATGCTTAACGATCACTTCGAACAGCAAACCTGGAGCTGCGGCTATGTCCACATGGCTTTCGAACAACATTATTGGGCTTCATCCTAAAGGCTACGGCATGCTTCTTGGCGAAGCAGCGTTTACCAGTGCCATAGTAAGTATCACTGGAGACATTGTCGGATGGAGCTGACAAACGCTAGCTATCTGCACACTACGCTACGATGGGCCACACGCCTGCTGAGAAGGAAAAGAACAAGTACTTCGTCTGTGTGCCTTTGAACCGACTGGAGGTCGAAAAGAACCTGGGCCGGCAAAGTTTCTTCACGCCAGAGGTACAGAAGGAGAGGCAATGGATCCGGGACAATATCCTCGGCAAGGATAATGCGGTCATTCAAGACACGGAGGGGGCGATTGAAAAATTGCGCGAACTTGGCTCAGATTTGAACATCAATGCGTTTGCGCTCAATTGGTATGATGAAGAGGGGAATTTGAATACTGATCTGGAAGAAGCCAACTACCTAATGAAGCAGGTTGTGGACACGCTCTCTATTACTACTACTGACACGGATCCGTCGAAAATCCCAGTATTTTTAACCTCAACTAAGTTCGAGCCAAAGCTTTACGGCAAATGCGCCCAGAAATTCATGGATCGACTGGGTGTCAACCCATGCCAGCAGGATATGTTTGTGATTCGCAATGTGGTCATGAGCCCATTCCCAACCCAAAGGGATTTCGTTAGTCAACTTATGAAGGCGCTCGAAGGTGTCATCATCTCAAATGTTGGGGTGTGTCGCGATCGAAACAGGCGCGGCGCCAGTGAAGTCGAGTTTCTGGCACAGGGCAGTACTAAGGTGTTCCTAGTCTTGCAGACATCATTCTACTGGGCTACTCTAAGGCAGCAGGTCATCGTCGAGGCGGAGTTGGGAGCTGATTTTAAAGAAAGCTACACACGCCTCAAGACGGACTACCCAGGGGAGATAGTCATACTTGGATCCGCGACAAAAATAGACCTGGAGGTGGAGCTGAAAAAGCTGGCCTCTGGTGGCACTTCGGAGTTCGACGCCAAGATATACAGGAAGAAAGCTCCGTACGTATTTCTGCGCTCTTAGCATCACCAAAAGACTGACCATATTGCAGAGACACTACCTACACAGGCAGCGTGAGTTTAACCCGAGTGGTTAAAAGCTGTCCTCTTAACTCTGCAAATCGGGACCTTCAATATCCTGACAAATTCATGCCTTTTTATCTCTACGGCAGCAACGACGAGAAGCACATTTCGCATATGCTCCTCAAAGCACCCAACGCTGCGCTGTCCGCCAGCAATGTCTCTTTTAATGCAGAGCTGCATGAGAAGGTTCACTCGCAACTGTCGGCTGGGCTCATAGTGACCCTGTCAAAGATTCCCGAGGCTCCCATGCAACCATTCCCAACTGACAACAAGTTGCCGGAGTTTTTCCCCTTCAAGAGAAATGGAGAATTCGAAGTAAAAGTGTGGAAGGACCCGAACGGTCCAGAGTCAAAAGGCCCGGGGCTACTCAATGACCTGAAAGATTTAATTGGCACGGGTAAGATGACTCTGGGGGTCGAGGTGGACCTGGATGCAGGAGGACCTAATAAAGACCAGCTTGACAAAAGTGGCATTGATCCTAAACCAGTCGAGAGAGCCCTTCAGGAGATCAAGGATCTTATCACCCGCGGTCGTGGAGCTGCTTCTCTGTTGTGATCAAAGATTTTTGGTTGTATCTATGAGTTGCAGCAATTTAGGGTTGGTTTGTATAGTTGGGAACGAGACTTGACAGACTGGCGATGAAGCTTCCGTTCTCTAAAAACTGTACATTTCCGGATACGCTAGGACCATTAAGCAATTGTAAGGACTTGTTGGCCTTCCGGGGGTTCTGCACATCGACCTCAGTCACGTTTTCCTAGTGGGGAAAGACGTCGTGGCGTGTTTGGCGGGACGACGATCGCAATTGTGCACTCAGGCGAGGGACTAGAGTCTAGAATGACCTCCGAGAGTCTCGTTAGTCAATTCACATTGAGAGGTGATCGGATACTAGTAGAGGGGGGAAGTATGAACCCACTAGTAGGCTCTACTATGGTCGTGGGGGCGTGGCCTAACACAGGTCTTTCACTAAGTCAATATTAGGGCTAGAGATCTAACCTAACGTATTCAAACCACTGAGCCGGCCACCTCAACCGTTTTCTAGGCAGTCTACCTACGATTGATCACTTAGGTACAGTCTTGTTCAGTGAAATTTCCTACGCATACCTATGCTCGGCGATGTCATTTAATTCTAATACTCCCTAGAGACGCCGACATGTCAAGAGAAAGGGGAGTTCACCTAAAGCTAATATTCGGAGGGAAAGGGAATGTTTTCCGACAACTAAAAATCATTGAGAAAAGGCCACTGAGACTGAAAATGTTCACACAAGAGAAAAGTGGCTGTGGATGTTAGAATTATATAATTCAATAGGTACATCTATGGACGTACTAGATACTTCCATTGAATAAGTATGACATAAGCCCGGGATTCGTGAATTGATAATTTACATGTCATTAGCATACCGGAGGCGTTCGTAGGGTCTTGTGGCCCCTAAAATGTACTTTGTCTTTCTCGTGCCTCTCATTTTACTCTGCTTCATATTACCTTAATGACTTTCACCATGTCTTTCCTGCAAGAACTAACGTTGAAAAGGGTTGAGCCCTTGACTGATCCGTGTACTTTGAATTGAAGGCAACCCCAACGGTTATTCCCGACCATGAGGTCTACGAGGATCATGTCTTTTAGACTAGAAGCATCTATGAAATGGAAATCAATTCCCTGAGAGAATACATGCTGGTTGAAACTATACCCAAGCTTCTTGATCATACCGTGTTAACTCAAACGCGGCAATATATATATATGATTGTGGATCTATTCCAACACTAATAGTAACAAATATGCCAGATATCCCCGCAACGGAGGATGCTGTTCTAGTATCTAAGGAGATACTCCACATTAAACAATCTGTTATCGGAATCCAGTAGTAAGCTTGAAACTTTAATGCCGTTGGAAGGTTTAACAGAATATCAACAGGGAAGTACCTGGGACTTCCTTGCAGGTTGTTGCAGCAGCAGCCTTTTTCATTTCCTTAGTACATGAAGATATATCTCGGCTAGAGGTGTATATTTGATCTTGGATAGAAGATCAAAGAATCGCAATTTTGGAATATGCAAGACATGGTGTCTTTCTTCAGGCTGGGAAGCTATAAATCAGGTGTTTGTCTATCGCGCACCACATATAGACCAATCATGCTATGTGTCCATACAAAACCAGTACTAGAACCTCGTGAGCAGAATAATATTGCTCCTTGCCCAAAGGAATTACACGATGGTCTCAAAAGACACCTACCGCTACGGATGCATCAGGATAGTAGTCTATTGCCATTAACACCTCCTCACTCGACCAATTTATTGTATTCGAGCCTGACAGTCAGTGTGTTCGAGGACCATCATGATGTAGAGGAAACCGTTTTCGTCTGTAAAAAGCTGATGGCGTCTACGACTGGCTCACTAGATAACAGATAAGTCGTTCTGGCAAAATTCTCTAACAGTTCTGGTGACCGGTCTGCCCGGAGTATGGTGGGGTTTTAAATACTTAAAGGTAGGTTTGGCCGATCTTCCAAGGCCCCTTTCATTAGACATCCATGAACTATAACACATACAAGGAGCTCCTTAAGCAAGTCACACCAAACCACGCTTAATTGTTTCGGTCCACAATTGCTGTTTAGCGCATTGTCAAGGGGCTAAAAGATGTCCCTATGGCATGCTGTTTACGATATTTGTGCAGCTGTGTGGCTTGCTGGTATAGATTTTGTATCAGAAATACAGGAAAGTGTTCTATCTAATAATTACTTCTAGAATTTCATTGGATGGAACGAGGTGAGAAAATAGGCTTCTATCCTCAACATCCTGTAATCCCCTGTCTCAACTACACGCATTGTGGTCCTCTCCATCTTCAATATTGCCTTAATCATCTTGTTCACCTCCAACAACAACCGGCGGAATCCTATATTCCAGGGCCAATAAATTGAAATACCCCACCGGATCGCAGAGGGAATACAGACGGAACTTGGTAGAAGCGACGGTAGAGTGTGCCTCTTAGATTACGCGGGATGGGTTGGTCGGATGCCCGCGAGAGATGGGGAAGCGGGCTGCTGCTGAGTAGAGGTGATTACTGCACTGCGTGTGCCACCAGGGAGACCAGTTGCTTAGGTATACCTTGTGGATAGATGCGTCGCATACAGATTGAAGAGACATCGCATGCCATGCCAGCGGCAGAGGATTACCCATATGTGATTGTCTGAGAGGTGTGGTCGGTTGGTGGGGAATTGTGCTTTCTCTATGATCCTTAGCCCTGGGTTAGAAGTGTAGTGTGGGGTTTCGTATCTCTTCAAGAGATCTAGGATTGGGATGTAAGTTCAGTTGCATGTTTAAAGAATAGACAACTTGACATTGTACTTGTGCTGAGGTCGAGTTTCCTGTGTAATTGTCAGCCTGGGAAGACTTGTGAATAGTACTATCACTATAATAGAAAGCAGCATGCGTATAATAATGTAACGGAAGATCTTTAAACGGGGATGACGTGTTGTCAAAGATGGTGTTGAGCTATTTGCAAGTCCTGGTGAGGTGCAGGGCATTGTTAAAATTGTCGAGCCCTCAGTAGATGAGAAGAAGCCCTGCAGGGAGGTTGAGTCGGTTTTGCATGGCGGTCATAAGGTCCAAGAGAAGGTATTAGACTAGGGTTCCTTTAGAATCCACAAAACCCGGAAGCTTTGACTTACTAGTTGTGTGATAATCAACTAGCGAAATACAAACCAGTGTTCCTTGTGGAGATAGGTGAGTATACTCTAGGAAACTATCACTAATTGTTTACTTTGTGCATAACAGTACATGCTACATGTCGGGATTGTGTCCGATAACAGCCATATTAATCCTTATACTTCACTTAAGACTTGTGCTGGCCTGAGAGCGGTACCATCACCAGGCAGTGTCAACGGCCGCTACTGGTTGACTCTTGTAAAGCTTTGCTTGGCCAGGTTAGCAAGTTGAACTGGAAAAATAATTTAATGGAATTTTGCAATGAAGTCATCTTGATTGACATGTAGAAAGAGTTTATCCGGTGTCTCCTTTTCTAGAAACTGACAAATGTATTTTAATTATCCAGGGTTTTAAATCCAAGCACATCGCACTCTCGCTTCTGTGCAGCAACACGTACCTGGTGTTAATACACGGCGAAGCCATTAGATAGACGGCTAGTGTCTGCCAGTCCCCGCCAGTCCACTTGGACTGTGTAGATCGTAAGAGTGGGATATAAAGACCAATATAACTCTGCTAAAACGCAGCCAGCAAGTTAATGAAGAGGATTAGATAAACAGGGTAACGTCAATACTGGATTAGTGAACTCCAAAAATCTCCACCATTTCCAACTAAAGATGGTGTAGAAAGTGCGCTGCATGGAAGCTAACCGTGGCTCGATGGAACGGCTGGTTAGAATTTTTGCGTCTCAGGATAGACACCTATTAGTTCTTCCGCGAAGAGAATACAGTGAGTATCGGTGACAGTCTTAGGATGGTGTCAGCCACAGTGGACGCTGATTAGTATATAGTGGGCCTAGTAAAATAGAGGGTTTATATTATAGCGCCAAGGCATCTGGTCGAAATCTTTGCCCGAAACCTTGTGGTTATTTCTATTAAACTTGACCTCTATAGCACGATTCCAGAGAATCAACAAGTTATTTTATTAGTTCAGATTGCATTCACCAAATAATAGCAGGTATATCCCAACACCTTCAGCGCAATATAAACAGCTTTCCAACTTAACCAGCCAAGAATAGATCAGATATTGAAGCATTTACGCACACATAATCCCGGTGTGGGACATGCCCGATGCCAGTATTTTCATCTTCTTCTTACAGTGAACTAGATACTCCATCCATGGATAAGACACCATCAAAAAGGGGACGTTAGCCATCTGCTTGAACCCAAATCAAAGCCCGAAGATTGACCGAGATATCTGAGACTGGCGAGATGAGACGGAAATTAGGAGAATAGGTTGAGGCGGGGGTGGAATTGTATAGCGAAGTCGAAGGAAACAGTACACCCTGGCGAGGTTAGTCTGTACTAAGTTACCTGGACGTACGGGCAGCTCTGGTAAATTCGTGCATTGTCTAGCAAAAGCTCCACCGGCTAGGGGATCTTCCCTATCCCACCAATAAATGTACGAATTTTTAATAGTGTTAGAATTTCTAATCAATGCAATTCACTAGCAGTGGGGAACATGGGCACCGGGCAAAGCGGCAGCCCGGAGCGAGATCACTCAATAGAAATTGTCGAATACCCATATACCCTTCTTGTCCCCAAACTAAGAGGGTTAAAACGAGGTACAGAACTAGTGTTAATTATGTAAGTAGGATTACATTATTCTTCTCTTGCGTGGCTTGTAGACTATGAGGGTTTTTTCCTAGCTTGGAATACATCTAGTTCACTTACATCCAACTAATCATATTCCCACTTTCCATAGTACCATGACCTTTCTACGGTCCATAATATCAGGCCGTGCCATCCTATCGTAGACCAAACCTAACATATATAGGAAGAAAGGTTGAGGGTAGCATGCAAGAGGTGAAATAACATCCGGTATCGAGCTAGATGTTGCATTCTCGGGGAATCGCTGCATTTGGTTGTAGCGACTCGGTATTTCTACCTGTATACGCTCTATATAAGTCTTCACAAGCATTCTTCAAGCACATACGACCATAGGGTGTGGAAAACAGGGCTTCCCGTCCGCTCAGCCGT
>MBFL02000136.1:3243-86988 GCA_001696595.2 Aspergillus hancockii | reverse complement strand
AGTTTTCGTGCCATGCAACGCTAAAAAAGGACATAGCCGATCTGCAACCTCGGAGGTGGCGCATAGCTACCCCCTGCTAACCATGGAAAAGAAGGGTCTGGCCCCGATCCTAGACGATGTGTGCCTGCTACTTCATATCAGGTATCTTGTAGGGGCGAAAAATGTGGTTCACTTGTCATTCTGCACATGAGGTGTTTTATTTTCTCTTTTTTTTTTTTTTTTTTTTTTGGGGTTGTTGTGATCTGAGGGGCGGAATGGTCGCATCCTGTCAGGCAGTGATTTGTATTGAGATATTAATATTAGTTACATACTGACCTGCAAGCGATCGGCATGGATAGCCAGAATTAGTATATGCGTTCCGAGTGAGTTGGACTGCGAGTGGATTTTGACTCCACTGTTGAACACTTTTAACTATAACAGTCCAGTCCTATTAGACTAAGCAGTAAACAGTAGGGAGTGAAGTGATCATATCATACTATCACATTCTTCCCTGTCAATACTACTCTAATATCTACTTGATTAGTGGAATGTATGGATATTATATTATGCATACTTTACTATACCAATGCATGTATGTACATAAAGTACATTGTGTGGTTTTATGTAATGGGCTCGCACCTGACTGGGGATTTTCCCTTTTTAGGAATGATTCGAGGTCAGCGGTTTTTTAGTGTTCTTAAAATTGGTTTGATTCTCGTGCTAAACAAAACCGTTGATTGCCATAGTATCCTGGGCCAGGGTTAGACATAAACTCTTGAGAATGAAAATCTGCTCTCCCCTCGATGATCGCTGCATGTTGATTTGGCCCCCCTCTCACCTCCCACAACCTATCTCCATTTTTTCCCCTCCATCCTTTCCTCGCACGTTCTCTGCATCTAAAACGCACTGACCTTTTGTTGCAACCCCCAATTCCTTGGAAGGACAACAAGTGTTGCAAAGAGGATACGTTTTCCACGATGTATTTAATTGTCTTCCGATGACTATGACATTTCACTAGTATCTATCTTGTTCAATGATTATTCTGCCCTAAGGCACTAAGGCAGATTACTAGGAGGGAATGTTTCTCCACATCCCCCCCTCATAGGTTGGGTTTTTACGAGCTGTCGTCCGGACGTTTTTCTTTTCCTTTTTTTTTCTTTTTTTCTTTTTTGGACAGAAGCTCTCCGACGGCTTCCTCTGCTCTTCCCCTTTTTAGCTCCTTGCATTGTCGTTTTACAACCTGTCTAACATGTAAAAGAATACAGAAAGAATTTAGCATATAGATAGAAGACATAACCAAGCCAACAAAAAAATTAGAGAAAATAAAAAAAAAATTAAAAAATTAAAAAATTAAAAAAATTAAAAAAGAAGAGAAGAGAAGAGAGAAAAAGAGAATAGAGGGATAAAAACCCAGTTGTGGCTAGTGAAGATGACTGGTGGTTCGGACAGCACAGCGAAACCAATAGCGGACGTGGAAGGCGACGGCCACCAAGTTAGTGACCCCCCATCAAAAGTCCCACTTTTGCAGAAGAAGTAAATTTACCCAAACCTAATGGGAAGAGCAACTGCCACCACACTGAACCACTTCTTGCTGTGCCCGTAGTCTAACTCGCTCTCTCTTCTCCCTCTCTCTCTTTCGCTCCCAGACACCAACCAGCTTGACCGTCATTTTTTTTCTTCCTCTTTTTCCTTTCTTTCTTTCTTTCTTCTTCATTCCTGTCCTTCCCCTAGAATTTTACTTCCTCGCAAATTTGGTGGTAAATTGACCACCAAGTTTTTGTATCATCTTTCCTTGTTCCTTAACAGTTGTTCTTGAGGTTCTGCGACGTGCTTGAGCCTTGTTGCTTGTTCGATCGGTCGCGACCCATCTAGCCCACGATGGACGGTGGCCAGACCACAACCAATGCCGCCCCCGCGGGCAACTCCAGCGACTTTGTGAGTGTTGATCTTTTTTCTTCATCATGATGATATTGGTGATGTTCTTCTTCTTTTTTCTCTCTCTCTTTTTAAATATGATTTATGTTTCTTCTTATTACCATCATGTCTCAATCACTGACAAGATGCATAGGTGCGGAAACTTTACAAGTGAGTAGTGATCGATCTCTTCTCCTTTTTCAACTTTCTTGGGTTTCCTGTCCACCCCCCTCTGAGCTATCCCCTATCCCTATCCCCATTGACACGACTTGATGCGACTACACTCCCTCCCATCCCAACACGGCGGCTCAAGTGTCTGGACGGCTTTTAGACTGTCTCTTTCGAATAACTAACGTTCCTGTGCAAGAATGCTGGAGGACCCTTCCTATTCGGAGATTGTTCGGTGGGGTGATGAAGGGGACAGTTTTGTCGTGCTGGAGGTAATACAGGCCCTTGTGTTCTCGAGAATACCCGATCGCAGCTAAACGGTACATACTTGGTCACAGTGCGAGAAATTCACCAAAACCATCCTTCCCAAACATTTCAAACATAGCAACTTCGCCAGTTTTGTACGACAGCTGAACAAGTACGACTTTCACAAAGTGAGACAGAACAACGAAGAGAATGGTCAATCACCGTACGGGCAGAATGTAAGACTGCGAACTCGGCGCAGATGGCTCCAGGGGCTTTTTCTTTTCTGACCAGGAATCCAGGCATGGGAATTCAAACATCCCGAATTCCGAGCGAATAGCAAAGAATCACTCGACAATATCCGGCGGAAGGCGCCTGCTCCTCGCAAACAGGTCCAGGGCAATGAAGACTCCGTCCCAACCCAACAGATCGATCTCTTGAACCAACAGATAGTGGCGCAGCAGCAGCAAATTCAACATCTCTCCGATCGCTACGCACAGTTGTCAGTCGACCACCAGCTCATGCTGCAGGATGCTATGAGAGTCCAGAAGACGGTCTTAAATCATGAGCATGTCATCCATCAACTGATGACTTATCTACTATCTGTAGATGCTCGGCAACGGCGAGACAGCAAAGCATCAGCTCCTTTCCAAGGACAAGGGGGTTCAACCTTAAGCCCTTCCCAGGTGGCGTCGATGGACGATGAGCCTTCATCACCCTTGCAGCACGCCTCTAAGCTTCTCAATGACATGAGCGCCGAAATCCAGCTTACCAACCTCGGGGGCCTTGATTCTCTAGGGGAGCCACCGAAGACTGGCCCCGTCGTAGCCACTACCCGCGCACTGGACGGTGCGCCGCGGAATGGCGTGGTGCGTCCGCCAACTGCGCCCGCCGCGACGCCCGGGAACCCAGCAAATCCCGCAAATGCTACAACCACAGCATTAGTATATCCGAAGATGAACGGCGATATTGAACCGGTCGTGTACCCTGTTGGTGCAACTAATGGAATTGACCCAATGTACAGCGAGCACGTTAACAACGTCCCCTACCCTATGCCACCCAAGCAAGAAGTCGACGATGCTCGAAGACAGTTCGCAGATAACCGGAAGAAAAGTACGAATGTTGATCCAGGGTGGATGCGCAGCCCACATATCTTACTTGTTGAAGATGATGCAACGTGTCGGCAGATTGGTGGAAAGTTCCTCTATTCATTTTCATGTGTGATTGATACTGCTGTAAGTTGACCTTACTAATCCTCTTTCGGAATTGGTTCTGATTGATGGCGATGCAGTTTGATGGACTCGAGGCTGTGAACAAGATACAAGATGGCTCGAAGTACGATCTTATTCTAATGGATATCATCATGCCCAACCTAGACGGTGTCTCCGCATGTCACCTCATTCGCCAATTTGACAGGACGCCTATCATCGCCATGACATCCAATATTCGGAGTGATGACATTCAGCTTTACTTCCAGCATGGTATGTCACTCTGCCCTTCATGACCTGCGAGATTGCTCTATTGACATTGAACAGGTATGGACGATGTTCTTCCAAAACCGTTCACACGGAAGAGTCTTCTGGATATGCTGGAGAAACACTTAGTTCATCTCAAGACCATCCCGTCAGGTTTGGAAACCGCTCAACCCACGGCAGCAGTTACAATGGCTGCGCAGAGCTCAGCAGGCCAATCAGTCAAAGAGGACAGCTCTCCCAGTCAATCCCCAGCTACTTCAATAAACAATTGGCAAACACCTGGCCAGTACCAGACCATGACCGCAGTCCACCCAAATCTTCAGCAGGTTCCAGGCCAATATGTACCTGCGCCCCCTGCTACAGCCGCTGCATATGCGGTAGACCAGAATGGGGTGCAGTATCCCACAGCTCCTGTGGCCCTAGCTGCAGCACGTCCGCAACAACGGCGGCAGGTATCCGACATGGGCAGCACTGCCGAAAATCCCAACCACGCTAAGCGACCGCGTGTATATGCGCCCCAACCTCAGCCGATGGTCAACCCCGTGCAGGCTGCACGGACTGGCTAAACATCGCTTATCTCTCCGGAACTGTATACTCAACTAACAAACCACACTTGCTCCATTCCTCTCCGTGTATCCTCGATCACTATATTCCCCTTTTACGATTGCTATCTTCGTTACAATAAAATCTCAGCCCGTATGATACCGTTGGCCCTGGTTGGATCTTTGATAGCTTACGGCGTTTATGCGGCCTATTATTTGTCTTCTGTTTCTCTTCGCGGATACTCTCAGCAAAACTGTTTAATCGTGCCTTCTATAAAGGGATATATGGGAGTTGAACTATATTAGGGTCAGGGCATTCAGACTGTTTTTTCTTGGTGTATCGTTGCTGTATTTATTTGAACATGTTCCGTGGGTAAATCATCCTTTTGACTGGAATTTCCCACGTTGGCGCTGCTTTGCTGCTTCAGAGGCTAGGAACACAATTTGATGGTCCTTACATAGCTCTACCATCATACAATATAACTACAATTTGGCACTCTAGCCCTATTGCAAAATCATGTCCACTCGTAAGCATTACACTGCATCCACGTACATCTGTGGGGATGCTGTGTACCACACAGCCCTATGCCGACCGGGTAAATCCACAGGAGCTTCCGATCGCCCCTCGGGTCGGGGGGAAGGAAAACGAACGGCATCCGTTGTCAAATAGGAACATCTGTTTGATTTACCTACAATTAAAAGAGGTATATTAAGGTTCTAGACCGTTGGTTCCTGAACAAGGGATATTACCAAAGTCCAGGAGGGCCTGGGCCTTGAGTGGTGTTCTGGACTCTTTGAGGCTGAAGCTGCGCTCTCAGATGTTGTGTGGCTAGTGTATTAGGTCACGTGGAATCACGTGGGGTATTAGCCAGGGACATCAAACGGAGCAAACGGAACAAACGTTCAAAAAAAAAAAGGCGGCAGTGGGATGAATCACTCAATATGGCTTGGCGGAGATTTTGCGTCGAGGGAATCCGGAAATAATTCCTCTGAGCTTTTGCACAACTGATCATTGGTTTTTTCGTTTCTTTGTTGGCTCTATTCACGCTGGGGCCAGTCAATACGACCCTTTCACTTGCTAGATTGTCAGATTTATTTGGCCTTTCAGTGAGGAGGGGAAAAATAGCTACCCAGTGAGTCGCAGTGTGTGTCACTCTGTCTTTCCGCGCAACATGCACTTACCGTTGTTTACAGCAAATGGGTCCGAAACAGAAAGGTGGCTCCAAGCAGAGGGGCAATGCCACAGAAGAGGTAGAGGAGACGTTACAGGCTGTTGTATGTCTTTTTCTTTTCGAACCTAACACTTTCTGGCCACTGCTCCGCCGCGATATGACGGCGGGGACTATGGTGTTCCGGCGGCTAACCCTCTGATGTTGTCTAGGTCCTTGCCGATACATTCGAGACGAGATTCGAGCCGTTCACTCTTGACAAACCTCGGGTATGTGTTTTTGGCACAATGTTAGAGTGAGGTGGGGGGTTGCAGAGAGAACAGAGTAACTAAGGATGGACTGGACTGACACCATCGGTGATAGTGCCTTTTGCCGCTAGCGAACACCCCTTTAATTGAATATACGCTTGAGTTCCTCGCCAATGCGGGCGTCGAGGATGTGTTCTTGTACGGAGGAGCCCATTCGAATCAGTTAGAGAAATATATCAAGTACGTGGATAGCGCTTACTCATTCGCATTTGATAGCAGTGGTAATGCTGACATTGGTGTACTTTAGTGCGTCAAAATGGAGATCACTTTCGTCGCCATTCAAGCAGTTGACTTTCCTCAAGTCCACTTCCACCTCTGTCGGAGACGTCATGCGCGATCTTGATGGGAAACATTTGATCACCGGGGATTTCATTGTTGTGAGCGGTGATGTTATCAGCAACCTGCCTATTGAAGGCGCTTTGACCAAGCACCGGGCTCGTCGTCAAGCAAACAAAGATGCCATCATGACCATGATTCTGCGCGAAGCCGGTCGGAATCACAGAACCAAGTCCTCGTCTTCTTCGCCTGTCTTCGTCATTGATCCCACTAAGGACCGCTGTCTACACTACGAGGAAATTGATCACCATTCACAAGAGTCGACCCGCCTCAATATCGACTCGGAAATTATTCTTACACACCAGGAGCTAGACATCCGTCAGGATTTGATCGACTGCAGTATCGACATTTGCACGCCTGACGTCCTTAGTCTGTGGTCGGACAGTTTCGATTATCAGGCCCCCCGGAAGCAGTTTTTGTTTGGTGTACTGAAAGATTATGAGCTCAACGGAAAGACAATCCACACACACATCGTCAAAGATCACTACGCTGCTAGAGTGAGGAACCTAAAAGCGTATGACGCCGTCAGCAAGGATGTCATCTCGCGGTGGGCGTATCCTCTGTGCCCGGACACAAACCTGCTCCCGGGCCACAACTACGAACTTCGGAAGGGAACCTTATATCAGGAGCAGGGTGTGACCTTGGCCCGTTCATGCGTCATCGGCCGACGAACTGTCATTGGCCAAGGCACTAGCATAGGGGACAAGGCGACAGTCAAGGACACAGTTCTAGGAAGGAACTGTAAGATTGGCAAAAATGTCACGCTGGACGGTGCCTACATATGGGATGGTGCTGTGGTCGGTGACGGAACGACTGTGCGCCACGCTATCGTTGCTGAAGAAGTGCGCGTTGGCAGTAACTGCACCGTCGAACGCGGTGCTCTACTCTCCTTTGGCGTGAAGATTGCCGACGGAATGACCATCGGCGAAGGCAAGCGCATTACGAATGCCCCACGGGAGGAAGATGGTGAGATACCGGAAAGTGAACCGGAAGTTGTCGGTGAAGGTGGTGAGGGCTACGAATATGTTCCTTATGTAGATGAGGATGATTCTGATACCGAAAGCAATGCCTCATCGGGACTGGGTGCGCATTTTCCCCTATCCTCTTCTCGTCTCATGGAGCTAACTTGTTATCCCCACAGTTTACAATATGACACAGCTTTCCCTCTCTACAGACTCTATTTCTACGCTTTCCTCTGAGATCTCAGGTTACGGCGGCTTATCTCGTTCGGGAAGCTTCAGCAGCTCGGGTGGTGACGATGACGAGCAAGACCATTTCGTCCATGACGCCGCGACCAGTGTCTATGATAGCTTGCGCGATGGTGTCACGTCAGATGTGGTACAATTGGAACTGGTCAGTCTCCGTATGACAGCCAACGCTTCTGATCACCAAGTACGGCGAGCCGTCGCATCGGCTTTCATGAAGCGTATCGCGCAGTTGATGGAAGGCGGAAAGGGAGCTGGAGACGCCGTCCGGGACATCTTCGGCAAGTATCGCGAGATCGTGGAGCGAGCTTTGTTCGACCGGGAGAAAGCGGCGAAGTCTGATCAAGTTGATCTGCTGCTTTTGCTTCAACAGGATCTTGTACACCGCAGCCGCGGCGATACGGTCCTCTTGTTCATTGCCAAAGAACTCTATGATCTAGAGATCCTGGAAGAGGAGGCGTATGAGCAGTGGTGGGCTGATGAGAGGTCTACTAGCACTGAGGAGATGAGACAGGTGCGCAGCCAGACTCAGCAGTTCGTGGATTGGCTAGCAAGCGCTGAAGAAGAGGAGAGCAGCGAGGAAGAAGATGATGATGACGACGAAGAGGAAGAGAGCGACGATGAGTGATTTAGAATAGATATCAAATGGTTTTACGAACGCGAATAAACACAAAAATGAACTATCATGAGTGAAAAGGAAAGCACGGAGGAGCGAAAGAGTGGAGCATAATACCTATTAGTTTAGTATTGGATAGACTTGTCGATTGATATCGAAACGGAGATGAGATTCAGGCTGCCTGGTGGTTGCCCGAGGTTAACCGTTCAAAATCATTTGCTTTGATCGCTAAGGTCGAGTCATGCACCTCCTTTCCTTATATAAGGTCCAAATCACCTCGATATTATCCATTCATCCATATTGGGAAGATCCTTGTGACCTAACACTCCCGCCACCAAGTCAAAGATATACTCTAACATCATTGGTGCTTATTTAATTTATTCCAGCAAACCAATATCCACCGTCTATCATACGGTCGCTCCCGAGCCTGAAGGACAATGTTCCAATCAAAGGAGACATAACTTTGGAACTACTACAAGATCTTTCAATTTCATGTTCTCGCACGATTGAACATTTACAGATTCATCTTCGGTTGCCCATCCCCCACACTCCTGTGCCGTGGCATTTGTACCCAGCTCAAACACAGTGTTCACCAACTATAAACTGGTCTGCTTAGCAAATCTCGCCACACTTCAAAGGCTATTTTTTCCTTTCTTTTATTTTTTTATCCCTTTTCTGAGTGGTCCCCTTTTGATGCAACACTTACCCCAACTCTGGTCATATTGGAGCTCACCTCGTTCTTCTCCGTTGTCTGCCTTAGTGCAGTTCAACCCAAATTGAGAGACAAACCTGAGGCTTGTCTGTCTCCTAAGGCTCCCCCGTGACGTCTGTCCGTCTCCCGTCCCTTAGTTACATCCACACCCCTCTCCTCTCCAAAGGTCCAAGGTTCCAACAATCGATAAGCTACATACACCCAACGCCTGATCGGCTGAGAGCTAGTGCGTGGTGTCACTGCTACTACTGCACAGTCCTGCCCCCCGAGCCACCCTCCATCCACTTTTGGATTTATCAGCCCCCTGGTTGATTTAACCCACCTTGGTAAGCTGCGCCTTGTGTTGTCTCGGAAAAAAGAGAAGGTCTCGACGTCTAAACTCGAGACCTACTTTTTTTTCGTGTCAGCACATACCGGCTTGCCGCAACATCACTGTTTCACCACGCCTCCTCAAACAAGAAAGAGAAAGGCGGCCGAGGCGGCGATAACAGACAACCACTCCGCCACCAAGGATTCCGTCGCCCGTTCGCAAGCCGCCACCGGATCCCCCTCCCGAAAGTCTGCTCGCAAGACGAGAGCCGCAGATACTGAAGTCGCAGGCGCAGTTCCAACCCCAGATCTAACACCCGTCGTATCAGGCGAGTTTACGGTTTCCGCGGGAAAGAAGGGCCCTAATTTGGTTACGCCGGCGTCTACCAGCATGGAGTCCGATGAAGATTTTATGAGCATTGCCTCGAGCGGGGATGACTTTTTGGATACCCAGGCGAGTGATGATGAGAGTTTAGGGGAAGGTATGTGGTTATTCCCGTCGTTCTTCCGAACCCGATATGACTGGGGCGCTGACGTTATTATCTGCGGTTTGGTAGATTTCGGTGACGATTTCGATGGCGGTTTTTCGAAAGATAAAGACATCATCGCAACCTCACGAAAACCTTACGAGGTAGATTTTAAAGTCCTAAGTCCGGATGATATCGATCGGGAACAGAATCAACAGATCAACGAGGTCTCGTCGATCTTGAGTTTACCGCCGGAATCGGCCGCCATTCTGTTGCGGTATGGACGATGGAACCGGGAAAAGCTGATAGAGAGCTACATGGATCATCCTGAAGAGACACTAGAGGAGGCAGGCTTAGGAACAAACTTCGAATGCACACCAAAGACTGAGGTGGTACCCGACTTCATGTGCGACATCTGCTGCGAGGATGGTGATGACCTTGAAACGTACGCTATGCGGTGTGGACATCGTTTCTGCGTCGACTGCTACCGACATTACCTGGCACAAAAAATCCGCGAGGAAGGAGAAGCAGCAAGGATAGAGTGCCCGGGTAACGGCTGTCACATGATCGTCGATTCTAAGTCGTTGGGCCTGCTTGTCACAGATGCCCTCAAGGACAGGTGAGAACCGTTGTAGCTTGCATGTACGTGAACATCATTGCTAACTCTATACTCCCAGGTACCAAGTCCTTCTACAAAGGACATACGTTGATGATAAGGCAAACCTCAAATGGTGTCCAGCTCCCAATTGCGAATACGCCGTTGATTGTCCCATCAAAGAGCGTGATCTTCGTCGTGTTGTACCCACGGTACAGTGCAATTGCAAGCATCATTTCTGTTTCGGTTGTACTCTTAACGACCATCAACCGGCCCCCTGTTTGCTGGTCAAAATGTGGCTGAAGAAGTGTGAGGATGACTCTGAGACGGCTAACTGGATTTCGGCGAACACAAAAGAGTGCCCAAGGTGCCACTCGACGATTGAGAAAAACGGGGGCTGCAACCATATGACATGCCGTAAATGCAAGCACGAGTTTTGCTGGATGTGCATGGGTCTATGGTCAGAGCACGGCACCAGCTGGTATAATTGCAACCGTTATGAGGAAAAGTCGGGGTCAGAAGCGCGCACCGAGCAAGCTCGATCTCGAGCATCGCTAGAGCGATACCTTCACTACTACAACCGATACGCCAACCACGAGCAATCCGCAAAACTTGATAAAGACCTTTATCTGAAAACCGAGAAGAAGATGACGAGCCTCCAGTCACAGTCTGGCCTATCATGGATTGAGGTCCAGTTTCTTGACACCGCATCTCAAGCACTTCAACAATGCCGACAGACCTTAAAATGGACCTACGCCTTTGCGTACTACCTTGCGCGAAACAATCTCACTGAGATCTTTGAGGATAACCAGAAAGATTTGGAGATGGCTGTGGAAAACTTGAGCGAGATGTTTGAAAAGCCTGTACCGGAACTCGCCAACCTCAAGGTTGATATCTTGGATAAAACGGCCTACTGTAACAAGCGGCGAGTGATTCTGCTTAGTGACACTGCCGAAAATCTGAAAAATGGTACGTTCTATTTATCATTCGCGCATTTGTATATGTGAAAGCTGACACAGCTGTTAACCCAGGGGAATGGACTTTCAACGTGGAATGGTAGAATAGAACCCGTATAGAGGGAACGGACAACCCGTCGTTGGGGAAGTGATCATCCCCGAAACCCTATTGGTAGCCGAAAACAGACCAATAAGGGTAAAATAATCTTTTTGTTTTAACGACGTGCATGACAGCGCATATGAATCTTCTGCAGGAAAGTTTTGCGTGGATATTCGAGAAAGGAGCTTTTCGTGGGTGTTGTTTGCATGGTGATTTTCCATCGATTGTATCAATTATCATCAACTATATGGAACTACAACGTTTATATTCTACCACTTGTACTCGACATTTGAGCTGATAGATTACGGGACTACTTTTCTTTTCGCCCTCTCACTCTATTTCAGAGATCTTTGCTCGGATAGTTTCATAAAGTAAATATGGGATATTAGGTCTACTACTTCGTATTTCGTATCTCGTATAGTGCAGACTATAATGATGAGAATATAAGATAAAATCTTCAACTGGTTAACCCTTGGGCGGAACTGGCGGAACTTAATATCTTGTAGAGGAAAACGGTTGCATAAGACTGAAACTACGTAAGGAAATAAAAATAGTAAGAATGCATTATTCAGAAACTTAAGAATATACCAAGAGAAGAAAGTACCCATTAGTCATTGAAGCCAGATAGATAGTCCTGCGTATGAAGAAGATCTCGGTGAGCCGCGGTATTTCGCTTAGGGTTCACTTGACTGAAGGGCGAAAGACTACGGGCCAATCAGAAGGAGAAACCAAAGGGATCAGATAAGAACTAGTTAGTTACAGGAGAACTAATGGTTTAGGTAAAGTAGAGCAGTTCCGTGGCGGATGGACGGGACGTTTATTCCTCCGTCATTCGGCAGTTATTTGGGTTTTTCTCTCTCTTCGCTGAGTCAGGTGTGGCACTCTCTAGAAGTTTTTTTGAGTTTCTGGAACAGGGGTTATGGAGATCTATCATTAATGGGTTAATAAGGTCTTGAGTCAACACATCAACTGGTTTGAATGGTGATATCTGTCTCCATTTGATATGGATCAGTTTAGTTGTCGGGGCTGATTGGGCAAAACTCCGTCATCGGACAAGGAACTGGCGCTGATCCTTTTTACTTTTAGTCTAGGCTGGGCAGCTGATTCAGCAGGCAAATTCTGTGTTTGGTTTAGTTCCCTTTTCTATCATTTTGTACGGAGGTTCTGCTAGAGAACTCACAGGAGACAGCGGGCGAGTGATCAAGTGTGTATAAAAAGAAGATCAAGTCGAAGAAAGGGCGAGGGGGACAGTGAAGCAAATTAAACAAGATCAAAAAATTATATCTCTGTCACATCTATATACCACCTCAAATAATGAAGATTCGATTTGGCTTCTTTTAATCTTTCTCACTAATCTAATCCATCAGATAACTTTCCCATCCAGAGTTGGGGCAGTTCGTCGAGCCGACCGAAGACTTCCATTCCTAGTAACTAACAACCTCTAATCCCCGACGAACAATTAATTTATTTTATTTCTCGGCCCTCTCACTTTCTCGCCTTCTCTCAACTTCCTCCTCTCAACTCAACATTTTTTTTTTCTTTTTCTTTTTCTTTTTCTTTCCCTTTCCTGTCGCATTGATCATTCTTGGTGGTCGAGACCGGTCTCTCTCCCTCTCTATACTTTTTTGTTGCTTTCCTCCCTCGGAATCGGTCCTACTGATTTACCTCTCCACTCCGCAACCTGTACCCGGTTTCTTCGGTACTATCTTTTCGACCGTTCAACAACACACGCCTTTCACCACCACCGAAAGCCTTCACCTCCCTCCCTCCTTTCTTTTAACCCTTTTCTCCTCCTCACTGCAGCCCCGGCTGCGCCCGGAGTTACGACAGATCGATGGCGGTTCCTGAGCAAATTCCAGGGCAGGAATTCGAGTACGTCTTCGCAAATCCCGTCTCAACTTTTCTTTGGCATAATCAATCGTCCACTTGGAAACACAACGATGATTAGAAAGATTGCTGTGTTTACTTGTTGATTCCTTTCTCACTTCTACCACCCGGATTGCATTGACACTGTTCAATCTGTTACTGGGCAACTTTTTTTTCCCAATACCTGTATCATGGTGGGATCTTCAAAGCTAACTGCGCCCTTGTAACAGTTATGAAGCCCTCCCCTCAAACTATGGCCTCGGCCGCAATATGCTGGCTGGTGCCTTTGCAGGGATAGCGGTATGTGTGCTAGGGCATGGAGTACGTGGTTGATGGCGGGACGGTACTGACTCTTTGGCCAAGGAACACTCTGTGATGTACCCAGTGGACTTGCTGAAGGTATGTTAGTGTACAGCTAGTTCTTCTCTGATGCTGTGCAAATTTCACCCTGCTACGTTACGCGGGTTTTAGGCAAACAGATACTAACATCGGATCCTTGCGGTAGACTCGCATGCAAATCCTGCATCCTAGTACCGGCGGCCTGTACACAGGTCTCACTAATGCGGTTTCCACAATTTATCGGGTTGAGGGCTGGCGGACACTATGGAAGGGCGTTTCGAGTGTAATTGTTGGTGCTGGTGAGCAACATCGGAGATGTCTACTCGGAGAAAACGGGCGGCTGATGTGAAATTACCGATAGGTCCGGCCCATGCTGTATACTTTGGCACGTACGAGATTGTGAAGGACCTTGCCGGTGGCAATGTTGATGACGGTCATCATCCGGTAGCTGCTGGTAAGTGGCCTCGTGGGATAATATTGTGTCTTTGGTTGGTTGGTTTCTAACATTGAAAAGCTCTGAGTGGTGCCTCTGCCACTATTGCTAGTGACGCTTTGATGAATCCCTTTGATGGTGAGTACCCCGCGACGTCAGTGGTACATGATACAAAGTGTCCATAAGCCGGAAGAAAAAGCAAAATAAGAGGATTCCCCTCCACCGGTTGCTAACCAAGAGCGCAGTGATTAAGCAACGTATGCAAGTGCATGGCTCCGTACATAAAAGTCTCCTTCAATGCGCCAGGACCCTCTACCGGACAGAGGGTCTCCAGGCTTTCTACGTTTCCTATCCTACCACACTCTGCATGACCGTCCCTTTCACTGCTACACAGTTCGTCGCATATGAGTCTCTCTCTAAAGTCATGAACCCCTCCGGAGATTATGATCCCTTCACCCACTGCATTGCAGGTGGTCTTGCAGGTGCTTTCGCCGCTGGTCTTACGACACCGCTTGACGTGGTTAAGACGCTCCTCCAAACTCGTGGTTTGGCACAGAACGAGGAAATTCGGTCCGTGAAGGGACTTTTCAATGCCGCGGCCATCATCAAGCGGCAATTCGGTTGGAGTGGTTTCCTGCGTGGTGCTCGTCCCCGCATTATTTCCACAATGCCCAGTACGGCCATCTGTTGGTGAGTCCTTTTTTTACCTCTTTTTTTTTATTTTCTACCCGCATTAAGGATTATACTGACAATACGTAAGGACGTCTTATGAAATGGCCAAGGCCTACTTCAAGGGCCAGGTGGATGCCTAAAATCCGTGATTTTTCCCACTGGCCCGATCGCATGAACCCAACTCATACCACTTACTCATCAAAAATCGCCTTCCTTGCGGCCTTGGTTAAAACTCTCCATGAACAAAAGAAGAAGGACAAGAATGAAAAGAAAATACCAACAAAATCATAAACATAATATCGGGAAGAAACACGTCTGTCTATTAGCGGCCACGTATCACGTGCGGTGAGCGGAAATTAAGAAACAAGGCGGCTCGCAGCGCGAAAGCCATGTTGCGGAGGAATTAGGAATTCCCCGAGCTCGGTGGTGGCGGTCATACTGTCAAACCTCCTTGTTAATTTAGTTCCCCTGACCTTTCTTGTTTCTCTCGCGTGCTCCATTTCCTCCTTTCTCTCCTTTTTTAACCTTCTTTCGGATATATGTGAAATGTCCGAGACACTCGGGGTCGGGAAAAAGCCCGACAAGAAGAGCCGGAGAGAGACCTCCCACCCTTTCTTCGGTTACGCGCCTTTTCTTTTGACCATCTGGTTACATTTTCTTTTTGAGCGGTAATGGTTTGGTTTCTCGCTTGCTGTTGGATTGGCTGATATACACCTTGTGGGACGGATTGTGTCGGGAAAGTGTGAGCTTTTCTTGGGTCGGTGCCTATTTTATTTTTGGCCCGATGTATGCTATATTTGTACCGGCGTTGGCACGCAAGGGAAGTTTTATTTTGGAGGCATTGTTCCTTGTTTGATATCTTTTTCTTCACTTGACTGATCTCTGCCCAAAATTTTCTTCATTTTTTTTTCCCTCTGATATATTGCGCATTTGGGACCCCATTTGTATACATAGACGGGATGATATGGCGGGCAATTTAGCACCCAGCCTCAGGCGGGCAGATATCCATATTCGTTAATATAAAGGATTGAGACTCTACTCCACTAGATCCATCGAACATGTCAAAGAAAAAGAGAGTTTCAGTAGAGTCGCATTGGAAAGAAATTTTGCCATCGTCGTGGGGCTTTTAAGACACGAGCCAAAAGATTCCCCAATTCGGTGAACCAACGACGTCACGAAAATTCATGACCGAAAATGAAAAAAATCCGCCAATTGAGTCGAACTCCAATTCAACTCGCTCTCTCAACACTCCCTCTGAATGACTTAACGCCCACTGACTCTCTCCGTTCGTCTTTCTTTTTTGGGGTACTCTTACCAACATCTTCTCCAGAAGACGTTTTTGTCTGTCCTTTGATACAACACCCATCCATTCATAGCGCGGGCGGGTCCTGCACTTCCGCTATTGATTGATCAATTGATCGACCTAAACTGATGATGCGCCCCAAACCAGCGTCTTCACTCCAGAAGACTTACGATGATTGTTATCTGATGTGCTCAACGGCCGTCTACTTCGAAGGACAGGTATGCTTTCTCCTCTCTGAATTGACCCCATTCAGTCTTAGCTGATTCCACTCTTTCTCTTTCGTGCAGAACAATGAAGATGAAGCATTAAAGTCTTGGCGTTCCGCTCTGGAAACCATCTATTATCACAACGCCTATCGGGTTCCCTCCAAGTACACCCCCAAGAACGAGACCGAAAAAGCGCTCCAAGACTCCATCCGCCAGCTAGAGCTCCAATGTCGTGAGCGCGTCGATTTACTTGAGGCCCTTCGCGAAAGCAGAAAGGATCCTTCCAGGAAATCACCTTCCCCATTTCCTCCTACTTCTACTAGCATTACTCCTCATCGCGGCTGGATTGGAGAGGGAACCGTTCCCGCGGTCGGATATACCGATTTGTCCAAACCGCCTACTATCCCCGGGCGACCCCCACTCCCTATCAATAGGACGAGTTCAGAGTCAATTGGTAATGAGACTGGCCCATCGAACCCAATGGCGAGTCGTCCTGTATTACGCAAGACGCATTCCTCGGCGAAGACTAGTTCTTCTCGCACCTCCAGCCCCGAGCGTCGGAAAATGATGCCGTCTACATTACGTACGTCGGATCTAAAGAAGCCGACCAAAAAGAAAATCAGTCCGCGACAGAAAGATCTGCGGCCGGCCGCAGCATCCCAGGCTGCTGGACTTGCCTGGGGGAATCTCTACCGCACTACGTCATCGGAAAAACCCGTCAGTGATGCTACCCTAGCGTCCTCTCGTGTTACCGTCGCAAACGATCCCAGTTTCCGAAAGGACCTGGGACCACCCCGCTCAAAGTCTGGCGATGGAGTACCTCCACGGAAGAGCGATCCCCAAGAGGATTCCGGGGAAGATCATCGCACTAGGAGGAAACCTCGAGTGTCCTCCCAGACACCCCGACGGTCACCTGCGAAGTCAACTCCAGCTCCAACCTCGACATCTACGTCCATACCTGGCGTTCCGGCTGGAATTCGGCAGCAGGCTAGCAATCGCACCCATTCCGCTTCTGTCTCGTCAGACTCAAGAGATACTTCTCATCCTCTTTCTTCTCCGAAACCTTCTGTCAAGCCTAAGCCCGTAGCGCTGAGATCTTCGTACCAGCCACCGACGCCTTCTGGAGAGTCCTCGGGGGCAGCTGACGTCTCAAGCAGGCCGCAGGCCAAGTCTTCATCCACGCCACGAAGAATCACCCCCGCTTCAACTGGTGACGCTGCGTTAAACAACGGTTTGGACCGCATGGCGATAAGCCCGGAAAGACGACCTACTCCGCGCGTCAGACGCACTATCACGCCACCGTCATCAAGCGATCTAGATTCGCTCGGTCCCAAGTCGACAGACGCAGATGAGGATGAAGCTGAACTCGAGGACGATGATGATGCCATCATGGATATCTTAAACAAACTTCCGAAAGGCGTGGATGTGCCAACCGCCCGACAAATTCTCAATGATATCGTAGTCCGCGGAGATGAGGTACACTGGGACGATATTGCAGGTTTAGATGGAGCCAAGAAGGCACTCAAAGAAGCCGTTGTCTATCCCTTCCTGCGCCCTGATCTTTTCTCCGGTCTACGAGAACCAGCCCGAGGAATGCTCCTCTTCGGACCTCCTGGCACAGGTAAGACTATGCTTGCACGGGCTGTCGCTACGGAATCTAAATCGACTTTCTTCTCCGTCTCCGCATCCACTTTGACCTCAAAATGGCACGGCGAGAGCGAAAAGCTTGTCCGCGCGTTGTTCGGTCTAGCCAAAGGGCTAGCTCCGTCGATCATCTTCGTTGACGAAATCGACTCGTTACTATCGGCTCGTTCGTCGGGCACAGAGAACGAGGCATCGCGACGCTCCAAGACCGAATTCCTAATCCAGTGGTCAGACCTGCAGCGCGCCGCGGCCGGTCGCGAGTCGCCGGGCAGAGATAAGAAAGCCGGAGGTGACCCTAGCCGAGTCCTCGTCTTAGCTGCCACCAACATGCCCTGGGACATCGATGAGGCCGCGCGCCGTCGCTTCGTCCGCCGACAATACATCCCACTCCCAGAACATCACGTTCGAGAACAACAGCTCCGGACGTTATTAAGTCACCAGGTGCATGATTTGACGGACCAAGATATCGACGCTCTAGTTCAGCTCACAGAAGGTAATACCGCAACAACCACCCGACCCCATTTTTACCCATCTCTTACCCTCCCATTTTATCAATCCATGTAATCATCAAAACTGACAATGAGATAAAAACAGGGTTCTCAGGCTCCGACATCACAGCCCTCGCCAAAGATGCAGCAATGGGTCCCCTCCGCAACCTCGGCGAAGCCCTCCTCCACACCCCCATGGATCAAATCCGCGCCATCCGGTTCCAAGATTTCGAGGCCAGTCTTTCTTCCATCCGGCCCAGCGTCAGTCGTGAAGGACTAAAAGAGTACGAAGACTGGGCTCGACAATTTGGAGAAAGGGGAGGATAACATCTCCCCGCCTTTTCCCTCTACCTTATCTCCTATCCCTTTTTATACCTTTTCTTTTTTCGCCTTCCTCTTTACTTGGTTATGTTAAAACATGAGGACCGTTGCATCGCATTTACGAACTGGGAGGTTTCGGGTATGGTTCGGCGGTTCAGGCGAATAGGTTACGATTGATACCTCGGGCTATGGTTTTCCGGTCTCTGGTCTGTATGGGGTTCATGATCATGGATAAGTAGGGTGCAGTGGTGTTGATGAAACCCACCTCCTTCATGTAGTTCAACTGGTTTGGATGCCAAATGGAACATACATACGCGTTTCGGTTAAGGTTCTTAGGAAGGTTCTATTTCCATTCTTGACTACAGCAGTAGCAGTAGCAACGCAGAGCAGAGAAATACACCATGATATGATACAGTACAAAATAATTTATATACTACGAGACATAAACCAGATAAGTAAGGTAGGTAATAGGTATAAGTAGAACGGTACATCATGAGAAACGAGAAAACGACTCGGAACAGAAAAAGAAAAAGCAGCGCGTAAAAGTAAAGGGTTTAGTTTAAAACGGTTGGATATCCCGGCCAGCATCAAACCAAGGCAAAATATTGAGAGCGCAAAGTACCATCGAAACAAAGTGGAGTAGTAGATTAAATGAACTGGTCTGAGAATTAGGGAATCAATTCCGGAACCCTAATTCAATGCGAGTATAACACCCAATCATTTGTTGTAAAAGCGACGCAACGGAACAAAGGGAATATAAGGAAAGAGAGGTTTAAATCAAATAGACAAGACAAAAGACCTGGTATCGCATTCCACTTCCACTTCCACCTCAAGCTCGTTGAGTTATATACTATTGACATCACGGAAAGGTCTTTAATTCTTCTTCCGTCTTACAGATCTATCAGACTCCCCCCAGCTTGAGACTGCTGCTGGTATGACTGCTGTGTTCCCCAGGGGTTGTTCGTGGGCTGTGCAAAGCCTGGTTGTTGTCCAAAACCTGCTGGCTGTGCGAAGCCGGTTTGTTGGGGGACAAACCGCTGTTGTTGCTGTTGGCTGAAGAATGGGTTGTTGCCGGTCTGGTTGGCTCGTAGGCGATCAAGACCTTGGCCAGCAGAGTTGACGAATGTGCCCGGCGCGGTGTGCTGAGAGGGGATACGGAGGTCGCCGACGTTTCCGAATGTGTCCTGACCTTCGCCGGACGCGAGGAGTGCGTTGAGACGAGCGTGGTGGGGGTCGTTCATCTGAGGTGGAGTACTCTTGGGCGGAGCCGGAGCCAACGGAGCCTGGTAGTTGGAGATCGGGTTGAAGGCGGTGGTTGCTCTCCCTTCGGCAAGCGCGTTCAATGATGGATGTCCTGATGTCGCGGGCCTGCTCTGGAACTGTGGCTGTTGCTGTGTACGCTGCGCGAATGGGTTGTTGGATCCGGTAGCCATGGGTTTAAGCATATCAGCCGGCTGCGGGCTGCTAGTGGCCCATGGGTTATTGGTGCCCGCCGAGAGAAAATTGTCCTGCGGCTGTTGTTGTTGTTGTTGTTGGTGCTGCTGCTGTTGCTGCGACTGGCCAAACACGTCAGTTGCCCCATACGGGTTGTTCCCATGGAAGGCTGTGTGTTGCGGCTGTAGCGTCGCCTGGGGCTGAAGGGTAGCTTGCGGCTGCAGGTAGTTATTTTGGGGCTGGCCGTATAGGTTCTGGTCAAAGGCTGTGTGCTGCTGCGTTTGAAAACCGTTAGTGTATCCATTGGGCATTCCGGTCATCTGTCCCTGGAATCCAGTGGGCTGCGCGTATTGATTGTTCAGGTACCCTGTCGATAGAGGTTGCTGGGGATTAATCGGGTTACCGAACCAGTCCACCGCACTCTGCTGTTGATATCCTTGGTTATAACCGGTCGCTTGCGCTGGCTGTGCCTGAACGGGAGTATCATCGAAGAGTGACTGTGCGTTGCTCTCTTCCAACTCGCGCTTGCGCAGTTCTTCCTCTTCCTTGCTCAGCTTGATCGCCTTGGCCAGATCTTCGTCATCCTCAATACCGGTATTCTTTGCCCGTCGCTTCCGCTCTTCTTCTGCTTCTGCCTTGCTCGCCTCAATAGCCAAACGGTATTCTACATCGTCATCGTCCGCGGGACGCCGACGGCGCTCGGTTCGACGTGGTGGTTCATTCCCATAACCTCCTGGGTGATCATCAAGCCCACTGACGCGCGATTTCCAGAGCTTTCGATCGGAGCGTTCACTCCGCAATCGGTCTTCGTCCATCACGAGGGAAGTAAGTTCTTTAGCGGCCACACGCACTATACACCGACCAGATCATTAGTATGAGAGCAAAGCCAGACGATGGGTCATACCTGCCGTGACTTACCGTTTTGACCGACATCTCTGCCATCCTCATCCACGTATTGGAACTCGCGCAAAGTCTTGATAATGTAGACGTTCTTCCGAGCCCAAGTTACCACTAGTTCTGAGCCCTCGTGAAGGCAGTAATCCAAGACTTTCAGAGACTTCAACACATGGCGCCAATTCTTTCCTTTGTCGTTCAGTCGCTTATCCAACATGTCCATAATCTCATAGAAATCGGTAGGACTATACGTACAACCGGATTAGTTTCGTCGAGCTAAGACCAATGAGTTGGCAAGCCTACCTGCTAAATGTCATGGCGGCTATCTCTGCCATTTCTGTGCCGGTCGGGCCCCAGGGGTCATTACTCGTTGCTAGAATGGCGAGCGTCAGTAGATATTGACAGCGTGGAGCGAGGGCACAGGTAGCGACCGAGGAGCGACCGCGGTCGTCCAGCATTCCCCATAGCGAGGGTGATAAGAGCTGAATCCAAAGTACATACCATTTCGGACCTTGACCTGGACCGACGAGTAACCCTTGGTGACATTCTTTACACTGCGCACGACCTTCGACATGGTGACGACAATTGGGACAATCTGGAGCTCGACGGGGGGTTGGGAGACGGAAAAAACCGAGAAACTAGACCTCTTTTTCCTTTTCCGGCTTCTCCCGGAAGTCAAGAGAGATCAGACGCAAACCGCGCAAGGAAGCGTAGGGGGAATGGGGAGCGGTCGGATCAGTGGTTGTTCGCGGAGGTGAGTCTCCTTATCGCGGGCGTTTCTGGTGGAGTTGGTAGTGGCAGTTGACGGAAGGTGGGCGTGGGTAAGTATTGAATGGAATTGAATTGACTTCCTCGACTGTCAGCCACAAGACAGATTGATTTATTGAGGAGGATAAGATAGGGGGAACGGGTATAAAGGAGAGAGTGTGTAACTAGTCGGGAGAAAGAAAGATGATGCTGTGGAAGAAGTGGTAGAGGAGAAGAGGAAGAGCAAAAGTGACAATGACGAGAGCCTGAGGGAAATTCCGTTTCGGTCAAAAAGAAGTTGGTTCAGTTGGTTTTTTGGTGCCACCGGTTGTTGGCTGCGGATTGATGGCTGACGACGCCCAATGGAAAAACCACCGACCAAAACAACTTCCAGAATACCCACTCGTTTGATATGATGATCACAAAAGTTTATATAAAGATTCAATCACTTCAAGTAACAAAATAGTATCCACATGTATCATGACTCTCAACCTGTCACAGAGAGAGAGAGTTATGACGAATGGGGAAAATAGGGGGAGATTGGCAGTGGTCAAGCAATAACCGGTATACTTACAACAATGTATAACAACATTCATTCAGGGATTGGATGATTTTGACAATGCAGAGGTCAGAAAGAGGGTAAGAGGATTAGAAAGGGAGGTGTGGAGTGGAGGAAGAGTGACAATGGATTGATTGATTGATTAATCGAATGACATTTGAAGACAGAGAGCAAGCATATCACGTTACAAGATATACAATAGGGTACAGTAGAGTCGTCTCTAAGTATGTCTCTGTCTGTATGTATGCACAACGGCCCGGGGACCATTCGCATTCATGGGGTTTTTTCTCCCCCTCACATGATTCCGAAGTTAGTAGGTGGAAAGTGTAGATATATACCAATTAATTACCAGTCGAATTCTCCAAAATTACCGACATCAAAGAAGATATATGCACAAATAGTTGGATTAATATCTAAAACACTTATACTCAGAGTTTAGACCCTGACCCTTTTTTAATCCTTCACGGATACACCTAACTACATACCTCTACATCTACATGGATGGTATTCTATGTCCATCCCCACTAAGCTCTTCTGACATCCATCCATGATGTCGTGGCGACCCCGTGGCAAAGGCGGCCGCGTACAACATGGACTTGACGTCCTTCCAGAAAACTCGATTTACCCAGTAAAATATTCTTCCTCTTACTATGTACATACATGAAGAACCTTCTCAGCACCGCCGTACGGCCTACCACTCACTCATTCACCCGAGTCCCAAAGTAGGACTCGAGCCGTTGTGGCGATGCTCGACCCTTCAGGAAACGACGTCATACAGCCTATCGGATATCTTGTCTTTTTTTATTGTACTTTTTCCTTTTTTTTCCCTTATATAACTAATTCCGTGCAGGATTTGGCTTTTTTTTTTTTACGAGTACGGTTCGAGTCTAGAGATTGACTGTTTATGTATTTTTTATATTAGTCTTTAGGGTATGCTCATACGGAGGAGGTCATACCGTTTAGGCAGCAGTGTTCAATCTCAATTAATTCCATGAATATCGATCGTTCTGCTATACTACGAACAGTTAGTCGGTACGGAGTAGAGGAGACGTTCAATATTGAAGTATCTTTATTGGACCAGCCACCATGGTTGGAAATACACTGTCTTCGGCGGTGTACTTTGGAGTCCGTACATACCTTTAGCATAAGGTATGATGGGACCTGATGGATAATGAGGATTAGTTAGTACGTACGAGACAAGTTAAAACCGATTATTAATGTTCGCATATAATTTCAACTTTTCCATCGCTTTATGTCATAACCCATCGTCCAAATTTCACATATAGTCTATGATTGCTCCCCTTCCATGCTCAAATACTTCGCTTCGGCTCCCTTGATGCATGCAATATTGGCCCCCAGTTTGTTGATGGTCTCCATATACTCATCATAGGGGTCCGAGTCAAAGACAATTCCACCACCGGCTTGAAGGTAGGCCACCCCGTCTTTGACAAGCATCGTCCGCAGCGCGATACAGGTATCCATGGCACCAGGTAGCTCCGTCGTCCCATCGGTGTTGGCGATGTTGTACCCAAAATAGCCCACCGCGCCGGCGTACACGCCACGCTTCTCACCCTCCAGTTCTGCAATTAGTTGCATAGCCCGCACCTTAGGCGCGCCGGAGACCGTGCCAGCGGGAAAGATGGACCGGAATGCGTCGAACCGGGTCTTGCCTGGGCGCAGAATGCCCGACACCTGCGACACCAAGTGTTGCACATGTGAGAATTTCTCCACCACCATCAAACGGTCCACTTGAGTAGTAGTCGGGTCGCACACTCGGTTGATATCGTTGCGCGCTAGATCAACCAACATGACGTGCTCCGCGCGATCTTTCAGACTTCCTCGCAACTCCTCCGCCAGCGCCTCATCCTCCTCGGGCGAATTGCCGCGCTTGACGGTTCCGGCAATTGGATGGGTGATCATGCGGCCCTTTTCCTCCTTCGCCAGAAGCTCTGGGCTGGCACCAACGAGCTGGAAATCTTCGCAATCAATGTAAAAAAGGTATGGCGACGGATTGACGGTGCGCAAGTGACGGAAAAGGTTGAAAGGATGGAGAGAGGTGGGGCGGGACAGCCGCTGCGATGGCACGGTCTGGAAGATATCGCCTTTGGAGATGTGCTCCTTGAGTTTCACCACGTGTCGCTCGTACCCTTCTCGCCCGATATTGGATGTGTACTCCTGGTTGGGGATGATAGGACCCTGGGGAGGGAGGGGATAATCTGGCCGGAGCAACCGTTCGATGGTGCTCTTGATCACGGCTTCGCCTTTGCGGTATTCGGCTTCGAGTTCCGAATCATCGTGGGTAATGGGGATGTAGATGATAATCTTGATGACCTGGAAAAAATGGTCGAAGGCGACAATGGTATCGAACAGCATGAATAGCGACTCCGGGATGCCTAACACATCCTTGAGTGGTCGGGCCGTCTTGGGCTCAAAGTACCTCACACAGTCGTATCCCACGTATCCAATCGCACCACCCGTGAGTGGTGGAAGTGTCAAGCCGGGTACCGTTGCAACGCGATATTCAGCTAGCTCATTTTCTAGAATTGGAAGGGGATCGGACTCGGGACCATGGCCACGGCCGGTCTTGAGGACTTTGCGGGGTTCTGCATGGTGTCGCAAAAGCACAGGTTAACAAGGGATGGCCCGACAAGGTAACCATTACGGGGGTTGTTTGCATACCGGCTCCCACAAAACTATATCTTCCAATTGTTTCGGTGGTCGCAGCACTCTCGTAGAGGAAAGATAATTTTGATCTGCGTGAGCGTATCAGTATTACCCGCTATAGGCAAGACAGCGCATGGGGCTCTGAACTTGTCACTCACTTGTCTGCGATCTTCAAGTACGCCAATGTGGGCGTCAACAAATCCGCGGGGATAGATGCAGTAAGCGGCAATAAGTTCGGAGGGTATTTAGAGTCTTTCGATCGGTTGATCACATCTTTTGCTGTCTCAAGCGACGGCACAACGGTAATCTGAGTCATATAATTCGGCGGCATCAGCACAAGCAACTTTTGACTCAACCGAGGGGCAAAAAGAAAATCCAAAAGAAAAGGATAGGAATAAAGTAATACATGAGATAGGTGAGGGGGTAGTACTCACGGGGGGCGCCATCCTATCAACCCTGACAATGCCAAAGAACTCCGAGTCAAGCTTATGCGGGGATGTGGAAGAATGAAGGAATCGACTTCTACCGGAGAGAACGGAGATAAAAGACAGCCCGAAATCGCTAAAATTGATGGTGCAACTTGTTGGATTCCTCACAGATGGAAGCAGATATGGGACGAAATAACTACCGGGATCAAACAATGTTTAAATAATAACAGGTCATTATTTTTATTTTGTTTTAGTTTATTTTACTTTGTACCACACCCACTAGACGTCTTGACGTGTTACTTACTCACCGAGGACTAACTTATCTACTGTATTTTGCGCTTTTTCTATCATGACCCGATCCGGGATAGTCTCCCCGGCTTAGAGTTGATGCGACATCGAATCTCGATCATGACGAACTGACCGTCTTTTCTGCAGACTTTCCTTTCTGTTGATTGATACTTTTGGTGGACAGGTTTTTTCCCTATATACTTCCTGTTACCCTTCTCAGAATTTAAGACCTCAGACCCGCTGTGCGGGTGTACAGCGGACGATTATAATATTAATGACTTGCCTCTCCCAAACACAACTGACATTGTACTCGGCGCTTTGATCATTTGCTGCAGCTCAGAATCTTTGCTCCTCTTCCAAGCATCTCAGAGTATATTATATGCCTTACTTCCTGCACCTGCACATTCTTACAGCAAATCAATATTCCTATCCGTTCACTTATCTACACACATATGCAATAGAACGGCAAAATAGCAGGAGGATACCAATATATACAGAGAAAAGATAATAACCAGTCATGCAAAATCCACCATATCCCCCCCGCCTAGATCAGCTTTCGCCTCCGCATTCCCTCCCGGAACATACGTGGGAGACCGACATATCGCGCCCAGCATCTCCCTTAAATTCCCACGACACTGGCGAAGACGCAACGCTTCTGCCAAAGCGGCTGGCAAAAATAGCTCACATCGTCTCAGAGAATGACCACGTGTCCAGGGAGGACACGACAGCGGCCCACCACTGCCTCGACACTCTAGAAGCTCTCCTGGATCCACGTCCACGACTCACTCAAGAAGTCTTTAGATGTCGGCCTCAAAGCATATACTCGGAAGCTTCCCAACCCGTCACTTCCGCCGGTACCTGCCCTTCGCCGATGGGAAACCATATTGTCTCTACAAACGAGCCATCGCATCCGCAACTCATAGCCCTCCTCAACGAAGTGACCGCACTCAATAGGGAGTTGAACCAGCGCCGCAAAGAATCGTACCGCATATATGACCTTCTTACCCGCGAATGTCAGGGGCTGACACGAAGGATATCCGAGCTGAAAGATGAAGTCCACGAGCTGTGAGCTAATCATGACCGAGCAATGTCGCCTTCTTTTTTAAGCTAACGCATGCTTCTTTCCTATGAAGGGAAACAGATATAGTGGAAGACTCGGCCGAGCGTGAAGCACTTCAGGGTACGGTTCGCGGACTCGAGGCCTGGGTTGATAGGTGGCAGAAAGAGCCCGATCTAGCCGTCGTCAGGAAACCAGGGGCATTGCGACAAAATAAGGCGAAGCGGTGGATGAGACGTAAACCCGAAGAGCGCTGCGAAAGTGAGACCGAAGCACTTCTAGAGGGTATAACTGCGTGGATGCGTGGATGGAAAGACGTCGAAGAGGGGTTTCGCATCCGTGAAAGAGATCGCCAAATGAGAAGGGAAGAAAGACAAAGGCGGTTTAGGATAACCACAGAACCCCCGAACAACGTATGAAAAATCGTTTACAGGATTGAGGATGCTGAGTTGTCGGGTTGAAGGTTTTGTCATTGATTGAAAACAAACCGGGATGGTTCGACGTAACAAAACCGAATATTCGCTCAGAAACGATGCCAAGCTCAAGAGAAGAGGATATTTCTGGTATTTAGTAATCATGCCGACCAAGAAGCAATGGTACAGTTGAAATTAAGAAAATGAAATGCGCCAATGTGCCCACCGTAACCCACGATATTCCCAGACCACTGCTTTTCCGTTGGAAACCATAAACCTGCGCCGATGTATATCATCTAACCAAAGTGGTTATCGGAAGCCGGACAATAAATTATGTTGGAATAAACAAAAACAACAGGGACCTCGCACGGTAACGCTGCCTGCTGATGTACTGATCATCTCGGTTCCAGGCTCCACTTAGCTTCATGTAAGCGCTAGGGTTGGCCGAAAGTCAGTTGGGCAGCGTGGCCGCGAACCCTCCAAAGGGGAGGGCGCAAAGCTGGTATATAGCTTCCAGCTGCGTCCGTTGATGAGGGCCTTGGCAAATTATGTATTGGAAAGTTGAAGTGTCGCATACTAAAGCGTTCTCAAAAGAAAAATAAAATCTCCGGGTTTCGAGTCAAGCACCACGTTTCCCCTAGTCTCAACTTTGCATGTTTATAATAGCCAACTGCCCAAACTTGGTTAGCCTGACGTTTTTGTGTGTTGATTAGGATAGAGAACATACCTGCTTTCCGAAGCCAAAAGCGAGCCTTTTACCATCAGTATCCCATACGAGAGAGCGATCGGATATCGACTCTACATTCCCGTTGTGTCCATTGACCAAGTGCGTTTGTTCTTCTTCCACCTTCGTTTCTTCAATCTTAGGAGCTGTCCAGGTGGCCATCGCTGTGCCACCCCGTTGGGAATTCCAGATAAATAGTTTCTCTTTACTTGCAGCGGCCAGCGCATACCCGTCAGGGGAGAAACAGCTAGCGAGAGCAGGTGAAGATGGGCCGAGGAATAGACGGTGGATGCAATCAAACCGTTTTATGTCCAGATCAATATGCCAAATTTTGACTGTGTCATCAGTGGAGGAAGAAGCTAGGACCAAAGAATGGTTCGATTGCGACTGCTCGAAGGCGTTGGGCTTCAGCTCTATGGCCGTTATATCACCCTCATGCGCATCGTCAAGGTGAATTTCATGCGTCGGAATCCACAATGCAGCAGCAGCGGATGATGCAGCCACTGCTACAGACGAAGCGTCGACAATTGCGCAACGAATAAAGTTCCAAGTTCTGTCGTTTTCACTGGTAAATGTCTTGGAGATATAAATGCTTGAGTCCACATCACATTGGTAAACCGAGCCAATACCAGAAGCATATGCTTGATTACGTCCAAGCCAGCTGAGATCATAGATTGATCCATCGATTACTTGTGGAGAGGGGAACTCATCTGGTCGGACCGAATCATCCCAGAGAGCCAGCTCGGAGATTTTACTATCTGATGCCACGACGATCAAATGGGAGCCACTCTCGGTCCAGTGCAGTCCAGTAATCATTCTGGGTACTTCGGGCAAAAGATCAACAGCATTCCCAGCCACATCATACATGGTGATAGAACCTCTCATGTCATTGTAGGTGGCTACGGCCAACTTCTGGCCTGATGGATCCCAAGCTACCGCGGAAACGCAGGTACTATCTCCTTTACTCTCCACAAGTTTCTCTTGCACAGGCGTCGCAGATGAGGGCATTTTCCATAAGCTGCAAAAGGAGTCTCCGACTGCAACAATAACAGTGGGATCAGCGGGGCGCCACAACGCGCGGGTCACGTGACCGGTTTCAGCCACATCTAAGATGGCGGTGTCAGGACTAAGGTCGGCGGCCTTGGCGGGGGTGATCTGGACGCCAACGCTGTGGCCGTTGGTCAGAGTGAAAGTCGGCGTAGCGGTTGGTTCCTGGTCTTGTGAGTCCGGTCGGATGCCCATGCTCACATCCCCATCGCCATCCACAGCAGTGTCAGCCACTGATGGTGATGTAGCTACCATAGATTTGGTCTCGTTTGAAATTCCGTTGGAATCGATTTCCATTGGAGTTTCCTCTCCGTTGATTTCCGCACGATCATTCTTACGACTTTTCTTAGCATTGGGGGGAATTTGAGCGACAGGCTCGCCCGCCAAGTGACCGTTGATCACTTCGTCCCGCGCGATTTTGCTAGTAGGCGAGGCAGGCGCCTGGTCAGTTCCATTCTCACCCGGTCCACCTAGACTTTTCCGCGGCTCCGGTTCCAGCACTGCTGGCCCAAAGAAATGATCTGCAGGTGAAAAGGGCTTTGGATTTCCATCCTGTAAATCTCGTTAGTTTTCTTTTCTTTCGTATTCTTTCTTTTTGTTTGGCAACCGGTTTCGAAAAGCCCCAGGAAAATGGTAACAACAATGATGAAGAATAATGAATTGATGCAGATCGCGACGGGATAGGTAACGTGCCTTGTCGAGTGATTGTTCGAGTTCGTGATATTGTAGACCTTTCTGAACCAGGGACACCAATGCATGGGTTCTTATGTAGGGAGCGAAAGGCAAGCTCTGTGGATCATGATTCCATGCGCGCTGCAGTGTCACTGCGGCCTCACCGTGGCCTGTAAAGTGGGTTAGACAACAATCTTGAAGTGACCTTCGGGGATACCCCAGGTTCTGCTTTAATGCGAACATAGGGAGAAAAGATAGTATGATAAGAGAAACGGTTTTAAACCAACCTGATTCTTGAAGATACCTAAGAGCCTAGACGTCAGTGACCTATATAGGCAAAATATACACAGGAGAGGTTGTTGTGGATTATCACTGAGTGACTGCATCGGGAGTGAATGACAATACGTACCTCCAGATTAGGTAGTTAACATGATGCGAAGTAAGATCAGGGTGTGACATCGTTACATGTATGACAGCTAGTAAGGTGGAGGGTCCGCTAGCATGCCAGGAATAACTCCAGGAATCTCTGTTGGACAAATTGCAGAGAAGGACGACGGGAAGTGGTCGAAGCGTGAGAAGATGCCAGAGATGCGAGAAATTGGCGAGATTGAACCGTGGAAAATAAGGGAACCTCTCTGTAGAGTTCCTTTCCGAGATGAGAAGCTGTAGAAGGTCTAGTAAGACGTGGGAGAGAGCGTGTGCCGGTAACTGGGCTGGACGCAGCCAAGGCGTGACAAGGAAAATCGTAGTTGAAGGGGTATGGGATATAATGCAGAGCGTTAATGTGGAGGGGAATGTCGGGGAAAAGATGATCAATTAAAGGACAGAACACTATGAGGATCCGACTGACGCCCTTCTGAGATAAGTGCTGAACAAGGGGGACGGAGGGGAGTGGGAAAAGAAGACGCGGTAATCGCAAGCTGTTGGAGAAGAGAAAGTGAAGAACGAATATCGAGACGGGTCGAAATCGGCACCAACGTGTGGCTTGAGATAGCAGACCCGCTAGCGAACTGCAAAGGTTGGAGCTACACCAGTACGGTTACGGGAGGAGGGACAAAACTGGAGGGCTGGACTCCAGAACGGGGAGAGAGGGAAAAAAGAAAATAATAGAAAAACGAAAAGGAAAAAAGAAAAGAAAAAAGTAGGACGAAGTGGAAAAAGAACGGAAGGCGTGTCAAGGAATGATCACCACCCACTTCTGCAGGTCAGGTAAAGTAAAGTAACCTAGGTAAGGTACCAAAGCGGTACTAATGAGTTCCGTGACGGGGTCCAGAAGGGGAGAAAGATGGAAAGGTTTGAGGGAAGATGGAAGAACGTCTTCAAATCTCCAACCAACCCAGAGTTGTTCGTTAGTGAGTTAGTAGTTTTCAGTTCAGTGCCCGTTCGAGTGGAATTTCTCCAGGCGGCTCTGGGACGCTGTTTCAGACGCCGGCTTTCCTGCCAGTCACTTGTGTGCAGTCAGACCCAATTTTGACTTTACGACCTGGACTTTTGGCTTGACTCGTTGTGGCGTCCGGCCCACGACTTAGCGTGCAGTTGGGAAATCCACCGGTCCCCTTGAGTGGTTCTGACGGACAAATGATCGGCCAGCGCGCTTGTCTGCTTCGGGATCTAGCGTTTTGCGGGTCGATTTCCCAGAGTGATTTACACAGGGCCACGCAGAGTGACATAAAAAGGACTTAACGTAAGTCGACTAGTGAGCACTTTACCTGAAGGTACCTCACTGATGATGATTACCACTGTAGGTAGTAATTGATCTCTCTTCTTCGTTATATCATTATTATTCTTATTACAAAATGAAAGGAGAAAACACCCATTTTTTGTTTCTACCTTTTCTTCTGTCGACTCGAAAGACCCTGTCTGCCCGATCACCCTAAACCTAGAACCACGACGTCCAAAAGATACTGTCAAATCTTCAAACTAAGTCTAGATTACTAAAGGCCTCACTTTGGCTGACTCGGAAAAATAGGAACTAATTTCTCAACAAACATTTCTACTGGTCTCTAATCCATGACGACTAGCAATAATAGGTTCTCATCGAAGCCGCGGCGCTTGATCTCCAGGGTTCGTACTGCGGATGCAGGCATTTTGGTACCCAATGGAGTTAGACCAAGACCCATTTCTCTCCTGCTTTGGTTGCATTGAATCTACTACTTATCCAGCCACATGGTCATGGCCGTGCCACACCAATATCATTGATTACTGTTACACTTCCATCAGACTTAGTAAAAGTAATCACGGATCACCTGAGATGTGCCCATAAAAACAAAAACTCTCCCTCGGGGAGTCGAACCCCGGTCTCCCGCGCTTGTTCCTCGAAGGGATGACAAGCGGAAATCATGACCGTTAGACCAAGGAAGATGACGCTAGTCGAGTTGCTGCTCGACCACTTGGTGTCAGGTGGAATTTCCACCTGAATCAGTTGCTACATATCTAAGTGTAAAGCTTTGTAAAGACAAGTATAGGCACCGAGCAAGTATAGACACCGTGTATGAATGGTATAGAAACATCCTACTCCGTAGTCCGATGCCGCTGCATATAATTCAAGTACCATACTCCGTGCCCCCGCAGGCATCCATATTATCTCCATGCAATCAGTACGATGCAACAAGGGCTAGGAGGTGGTAAACTCAGGCCCATAAGGCACATTTCTCCAGGCGGACGTCCAAACTGTCATCCAATCAAAATCGGGCGATCAATCGGAGCCAAGCAAATGGAACCAAACCCAACGCGGAAGTGCAGCTTTGGCCGAAATCCACTTGAGGCAACGATTCGGATTGATCAACTTTCCACATTTCACCCCCAGTTGGGTTTTCTCGACAGCCTGCGGTCTGCGTGAACGTTAGCAGCCGCAAGAGCTCAATTTCCATAATGGCTCTTCGAGTCAATGTCCCTCCTGCGACCCGCACCTGTCTCATCAGCCTGCTCACCCTCTCCCTCCTGTACAATATCGCCCGCTGGCGACAAATTGACGCCACAGGGGGTCACCCTTTAACCACACCAGTCATACCCTATTTGACACTAGTTCCATCACAAATCTTTTATTATCCCTGGACGCTTCTCACCGCGACACTCGTGGAGCAGAATATCTTCACGGTGCTCTTGAACGCCGCCACCCTTTTCTATGGGGGCAAGTACTTGGAGCGCGCCTGGGGTTCCCGCGAGTTTGCAAAATTCATTCTTATCATCGCGGTAATCCCAAATGTGGCGATTATACCCCTTTATCTTCTAGGGACTGCCATCAGGGATGGTTCGACCAGCGGGTATGCCTTGTTTTCCGATATCGATTGTACAACCTCCTGCTCCTTCCCTGCTGACTCCACATCTCTAAGCGTAACTCAAATATGCGGTGGTATCTCGATCCAGGCCTCCTTTCTTGTGGCCTTCAAACAGCTTGTTCCTGAGCACACCGTTACAATTTTCAAGGGCTTAGTGAAGATGCGGGTCAAACATTTTCCCGCGCTTTTCTTGGTACTCAACACGTTCAGTGGCATAGTGCTTGGGACACACGTCGCGGCGATACTTGCCTGGCTCGGCCTCTTGACAAGTTGGACGTACCTCCGATTCTTCAAGCGGCAACCAGATCTGACTGGCACATCTACCGACGGATTAGGCACCAAGGGAGACGCAAGTGAGACTTTTGCATTTGCCTGTCTCTTCCCAGATGCGATTCAGCCTCCGATCTCGTTCGTCTCTGAGCAAGTTTACTCTTTGATGGTTGCTTTGAAGATTTGCACTCCATTTTCAGAGGAGGATATTGCTTCGGGCAATCAACAAGTTCTTGCAAGAGGAGAAGCTGGTCTCCCTAGCCTTCTCAACAACCAGAGGGGAGGACTGAGGGGGACTGCGAAGCGTGATGAGGCGGAGCGGAGACGAGCACTGGCTCTCAAAGCTCTGGATCAGAGACTTCAAGCAGCAGCTGCCGGGAGAGCACACTCTCAATCGCCGCTGGATCAGCAAGGATTAAGTCAACCTCAGACTGCAACACCGACTGTATCGGCAGGTCAGAGTATGCTGGGCGAGACGAGCTATACGCCAGACCACGCCTAAATTGAAACGCTGCGCGCATTTAGTGACTATTCAGGAGTTTGGGTATATTTGGGAATGACTCGCGTACAGATATGATAAATTGGCATGCTATTTTGAGCGTGAAAATCGAATGTCAAAATCATGTCTTTCAACGTGGCATATTCTTGTGCTTGGATGTAATAAATGAGCTAATCAAACCCGGGCTCATTCATATATCTTTGCTTTGATGATAACCTGATAATGCATGTATCTCACAAGATCACAGAGGAAAATTTAAACCACTATATAACACAAAGAGACACCTAGAACTACATATTCCAAAGAAATTAGAAACAGAAAAGAAAAACAGGCTATGCTACAGTTGATCAAGCCCAACATCTTCTGGCGACCCTCAAATTGTCTTTCGGCAGAATCACAGCTGCTTCAGTTTCTCAACTTCTCCCCGGGCTTCTTGTAGCATCCGCTCTTGGTCCTTCTTGGCCTGTCGCATATCTGCTATGCGCACCCGATCCTTGTCTGACTGTTGACGCAGTTGCTCAAACTTCTTAAGCTCTGCCTCCTCCTCCGGAGTAGCAGGAACCTCCTGGGCTCCAGTCATGAGCTTAACTTTATTCCAAATCTCCTGGTAATCGAGGTTCTTCAAATCCACAACTGCAGACTTCTCTGTCGACTCCGGCGCTGGGGCATGCTTATCCTCAATCTTAGCCGCAGTTAAGGACGAGGCCTTGCTCGCCTGCTCCGCCCAATATATCGTCAATGCTGCCGGTCCTTCTTGTTCTTCTGTCTGCTTCACGCTCATCCGGATCCCCGGGTTGTGGTATTTGAGTCGGGGAAGGCAGTTGCGCCAGAAATGCCGTGCGCCTTGGTGGCCGCCATAGATCTTACGGGCGTATGTGAGGTGTAGACGGGTAATGGCTGGGAATTCTGGGGTTGCGGAGGTGGTAGAGGGGAGAATTGCGGCACCGGTCCCTACGCGAACATTAAGGAGCTGTTGAGAATGGAGTTAGTTTGAGCGTTTTCAATGTGAGTCGGATTTCCTTGTCATTTGTTCCAAATGGGCCCGTCATGGTTTGGCAGGGAGATCTTGGTGATGGCGAAGGTATGGGGATGTTTGATTGGGAAAATTACCCTCTGCGAGCAAGTAATACCCTCGAGTTAGCCTTTGACAAACGTCGTACAGTGATCAATTGGGTTGGTCAACTTACGGTTTTCAGTTTCCGCATCCGCTTGAAGATGTTCACCATGATGGAGAGAGGGAGCGCAAGCGGCTTGTAGTGTGAATAGCAATTGCAAAATGGTCCAGGGAGTAACGAGAAAGGTGTTTGGCCCGGGAAGCGATTAGTTGCAAGAGCCCCGAACGGAATTGGATGGAGTGCTGCTCGGAGCTCATCTCGATTTTTGGCCTATCGACGGAAAGTTTGAGACGGTCCGATATACAATCACGTGACAAGTACATGGCCTGTTCTTGCACCAATTGCGAGGCGCTCATTTTTATCATGTTCCTCTTGATCAAACACCATTGGATCTTGATCCCACTTAGAGAGCGTATCAGTGAGTCATTTTCCATGGTTACTAGCTATATTATAGATGACCCTTTTCATCAAATTAAGAGGAATGATACCAGGATCCTTTAATAGTTACGGCTAGATGCGGTAGGCGGTAACGATTGTATTGCCAGGTTTTATTCCCACATAATCTTATTGACTCAGAACGATCGATAAAGCCTTACCCCGCGGTAGACTTATAATTCCCCTCCAACCACCCCTTCAGGGCTCTTCAGTTGAGTTTGCAGTGAGCAGACTCTATACGTTGTGAGCCATGGCAGCCGCCGCTGCTTCTGCAGCTGCCCTTGATATGGGTAACAGCACCAAAAACACTTTGAAGCTTGAAAATGTTCTACATTCTACCCCTCCCCTAGTGTTCTTTATCTATACCAAGCTAATATGTGGATTCCGCCATGTAGACCGAGAAGAGAGATACCCTCATCGCTATCGAGAAGAAATACCAGGCGCAATGGAAGGAGAACAAGGTTTTTGAGGTCGATGCTCCCTCCTTCTCGGAGGTTCCTGAGGGTAGCATGTCCGCCGCGGAGCTCCGTGCGAAATACCCCAAGTTTTTCGGTACTATGGCATATCCCTATATGAACGGTACCCTGCATGCAGGTCACAGTTTTACCGCTAGTAAGGTTGAGTTCATGGCCAGTGTTGCCCGTATGGAGGGTAAGAGAGCTCTTTTCCCTCTTGGATTCCACTGTACCGGTATGCCTATCAAGGCCTGTGCGGATAAGCTCTCCGATGAGGTTAAGAAATTCGGAAAGGGCTTCGAGGGCTACAAGGAGGAGAATGAGGAAGAGGAGAAGGCTCCTGCCGCCCCCACTCAGGAGGTCAAGAACGAACAGCAGGAGAAGTTCTCTGGAAAGAAGAGCAAGGCCGCCGCTAAGACCGTGAAGATGAAGTACCAGTTCCAGATCATGTTGGCTATCGGTATCCCCTTGGAGGAAATTCACAAGTTTGCCGACGCTTCTCACTGGCTCCAGCATTTCCCTCCTCTGGCTATCCGTGATCTTGACAGCCTGGGCGCCGGTATTGATTGGCGCCGTCAATTCGTCACGACTGATGCGAACCCCTATTACGATGCTTTTGTGCGCTGGCAGATGAACCGCCTTCACGAGCTGGGCAAGATCCAGTACGGTAGTCGGTATACCGTTTATTCTCCCAAGGATGGACAGCCTTGCATGGACCACGACCGGACTGAAGGTGAAGGCATTGGACCTCAGGAATACACAGCTATGAAGCTGAAGGTGAAGGAATGGGCTCCTCAAGTTGGCGAGATTGTCAAAGGTAAGATCGAGGACGATGCCAGCGTGTACTTCGTGCCTGCTACTCTGCGCCCTGAGACGATGTACGGTCAAACCTGCTGCTTCCTTGGTCCTAAGATCAACTACGGAATCTTCAAGGTCAAGGAGAAGGAATACTATATTTGTACTAAGAGAGCTGCATGGAACATGGCATTCCAGGGTACCTTTTTCAACAGTGACAACTTCCCTAAGTCTCAGGATCAACTGCCACTTGTCGTGGAGGCTCCCGGATCTGCCTTTGTCGGTACGCTTGTTAACGCTCCGCTTTCTTTGCATACCGAGGGTGTACGCATTCTGCCTATGGAAAGCGTTTCTGCTACTAAGGGTACTGGTGTTGTCACCTCTGTGCCTTCAGACAGCCCTGATGATTATGCTACTTTGGCCGATCTTGCCAAGAAGCCTGAATATTATGGTATCAAGAAGGAGTGGGCTGAGCTAGAGATCTTCCCTCTCATTGACACCCCAACATATGGAAATCTTACTGCTCCGGCCCTTGTCAAGCAGCTCAAGATTAATTCCCCCAAGGATACCACCCAGCTGGCAAAGGCCAAGGAACTGGCATATGGTGAGGCATTCTACAAGGGCACCATGGTCGCCGGTGAATTCAAGGGTGAACCCGTCAGCGCCGCTAAGGACAAGATCCGCAAGTCTCTCTACGATAGCGGTGACGCTTTCCCCTTTGCCGATCCCATGGGCAAGGTTGTTAGCCGAAGTGGTGATGACTGTGTCGTTGCTTACCTTGGCCAATGGTTCCTGAACTACGGAGAGAACGATGCTCAGTGGCAACAAAACACTCTGAGCCACGTTGTGAACACTCTCAACACATACCACAACGAGACCAAGAACGGCTTCGAGAAGAACCTTGACTGGCTCAACCGCTGGGCCTGCGCAAGAACTTATGGTCTCGGCTCTAAACTGCCATGGGACCCTCAGTTCTTGGTTGAGAGTTTGAGTGACAGCACTGTCTATATGGCCTACTACACAATTGCACACCTGTTACACGGCGACCGCTATGGTCAGACTACCGGTCTTCTGAATGTGAAGGCTGATCAGATGATTGACGAAGTCTGGGACTACATTTTCACAAGACGTGATATTAGCGGTGAGCTGGTCACAAAGAGTGGAATCAGCAAGGATTCTTTACTGAAGATGCGGAGAGAGTTCGAATACTGGTACCCTCTGGATGTAAGAGTTTCCGGAAAGGACCTCATCCAGAATCACTTGACCTTCTTCCTCTATATCCACGTTGCACTCTTCCCACCAGAGTACTGGCCTTCCGGTGTTCGCGCAAATGGACATTTGCTGCTTAACGGTGAAAAGATGAGCAAGAGTACTGGTAACTTCCTCACTCTGAGGGACAGTGTTGACAAGTTCGGTGCTGACGCAACCCGTATTGCGTTCGCCGATGCCGGTGATGGTATTGAAGATGCCAACTTCGATGAGACTGTTGCCAACAGTAACATTCTGAGACTCCATACTCTCAAGGAGTGGGTTGAGGAGATTGTCAAGGATGAGTTTTTGCGCACTGGTCCCGCAGATGCGTTCTGGGACAAGATCTTCGACAACGAGATGAATGCCCTTGTTCGTGAGACTGTGAAACACTACCAAGAGTAAGCCTTAGCAACAATCCACAACTTTGTAATTTGGACGTCTGCTAACATTAGTGTAGCACCGACTTCAAGCTTGCCTTGAAGTCTGGTCTGTATGACCTGATTGGTGCTCGTGATGCCTACCGTGAGGCAGCCACATCTGCAGGGGTTGGAATGCACCGTGACGTGGTCCTGCGCTACATCGAGCTTCAGTCCCTCCTTTTGGCCCCCATTGCACCTCATTGGGCCGAATATGTTTGGCTTGAGGTTCTGAAGAAGGTTAGTGATATGTCGACCCTTTTCAAAAAAACACAACTAACATTATCTAATCTGTAGCCTGCAACTATCCACAATGCTCGCTTTCCCGAAGTTCCCGAGACATCACCAGAGCTGACAGCTATTACAACCTATGTCCGAACTACTTCCTCTAGCATCACGTCTTCCGAGGCCCAGCTTGCCAAGAAGGCTTCCAAGGGCAAGAACATGGGCTACGACCCCCGTAAGCCCAAGAAGCTTACAATCTTTGCCGCGAAGAAGTTCCCCTCGTGGCAGGAGAAGTACATTGACCTGGTCCGCGAAGCCTTCGATAGCCTTAGCCTCTCGATCAATGACAAGGAGCTGAACGCCAAAGTTGGTAAGATGGGTGAGATGAAGAAGGCCATGCCCTTCGTTCAGAACCTGAAGAGGCGTCTCGTTGTGGGTCGCGAGGAACCCGAGACCGTTTTCAGCCGGAAACTTCCTTTCGATGAGCTCGCTGTCCTTAAAGAGATGATTGGTAACCTGCAGCGGACAACAGGTTGCAAGGTGATTGAGGTCATTGCTGTTGAGGAGGGTGGCAAGACCGGTGAGGTCCTCGGCTCCGGGGAGAAGAGAGAGGGTCTTTCCGCGGAAAATGCCGTACCTGGCACACCTACCTTCCAGTTTGTTAACATTGAGTAATTTGAAAGAGTGATCATACATATCTAGATCCAAAGAACTATAAAGAACTAAAGAATGTGAAGAATGCAAGTGTTTGTTGCGACGTAATGCCTTCCTGGTCCAGCAGTAGATCCTCGTCCATTCTCCTTCCAAACACCTATCTTATTCTATAGAAAGCAGCAGCTACAACCCCCAACCAAACCACAACCTTCTACATCACCCCATCGCCCTCAAAACCCCAATCATTCTGCCCCAAGAAAAGCATACTCTATTAGCCAACAAACCCCAAAAACAAAAGAAAAAAAAATATACATACCTTCCAAGCCCCACCCTCAAAACCTCCTCCTCATGCGCAAACACAAGCCTAAACCACCCAGCCACCTTCCCATGCTCTTCCCCCGGATGCAGAAAAACCCCTGCGTCAAGAAACCTCTGCGCCAGGGCAAATTCACGCTCCCGCGCCGGGTAACCAGGATCAGGAAGGTAAGGCGAAAGATCGATGTAGATAAAAAAGCCCGCGTTTCTGGATGTGATCAGCATGGTATATGTGAATGGATCCGGTCCGGTAGGTAAAGGTAGAAAGGAGAGGAGGGGAGTGTTTGTTCCATACCCTCCTTTAATATAATTTATGCCTTCTCGATCGAGCGTGGAGGTTACGATTCGATATGTAGATGCTAGGCTTCGGTGAGATTTTTGGTTGAATTGGGAGATGAAGGCTTGGTCTTCGAGGATTGTTGCGGCGATTGTTGTAGATGCTGCTGAGGTATTATGAACTCTCCTTCATATTAGGGTTAGTTTGGGAGGAGTGGTTTGTGAGAAAGGATCAGGTCTTGGGTAGGATCTAACAGTATTGCTTTGGAAGCCTGGCGCAGGGCTATGTTTTGGGTTATTAGGAAGCCGAGGTGGAGGCCTCCCGCAGCGAAGTCCTGTTTTCTGTGTTAGGAACGATGTGTAGTAGATATATTTAGTTCGGATTAGAGGGGTTGACTTGCCTTGCTGAATCCGTATAGCAGGTGGACCAGATTAGGGTTGATCGATTCAGGAGTGCAGACCGACAAGACAGACGTAAATGGAACAGCGCCTGGGTCTCCGGAGTCAAAGATGCAGGATGCGTATACCTCATCGCTGATGAGATGGAGTTGGTGTCTATTGCAAAATCGGATGATTTCCTTGAGTGTTTCTGCTGGGTAGCAGCGCCCTTTCCCATTTGTATCTTGGTCAGAAATACTCTGTACATTGCCTAGTCTCTGGTGATAGCTCATAGTTAATACTCACCTACAGGATTATGCGGGTTCACGATCAATACAGCTCGGATCCTGATACCACATTCCCCAGCACGTTTAAGTGCCGCTTCGTACTTGTTTATGACTGCAGGGTTAAATACCTCGTCGGCGTCCGTGTCCGCATACACGACCTGTACATCAGCTTCGACCCCATAGTCGAGCTCGAAGCGTCCGTAGATGGGTCTACTAACCAATATTCCATCTGAAGGTTCTGCTAGGGTAAAGCCAAGCATGCTTCCGATGGCAGTAATACCACTGGCGATGGTGACAGTTTCGGGCTCAATGGGGAAAAGTGGCTTCAGGATATGGTTTAGGTGAGATGCTACCGCATTTGGTAGACGGTTAGGTGTTGACGAGCCTGATCCATAGCCAACTGAGCCTTCGGTAAAGTTGACCTGCGTAGGTGTAAATAGAGGTTTTGTTATTCAGGGAGATAGTTAAGTAGGAGGATAGGATAGTATGTTATTGACCTTGTTGTTAATGTACTTTGCGATCTCGGATCGCATCGGTGTCTATCTGATTGTTAGAGAACTTGCAAGAAGTATCTAGTTAATTAAGACATAGCATACATGCTCTGCCATGCCAAATGAAATAAGCCCTGCGGGGTTGATCTCCTTGTTGTATCTATGTGGAGGGGCATATCGCCAGGGAATGTTCAGCAGGTCTGCCTTCTTAGTGCCGCGAGAGGAGAGCATTCTGATCTAGGGATATAGCTAGTAGGAAATATATTGATTGAAATAAGGCCTGAGTGTTTAGAACCTAGCCTATGCAGTTAAATTGGTCCTCAAGGACCCTGAGTGTTTGGTATGTAACTTAGGCGATCTGCCATTATGTCAGCGAACTTGAGCTATTTAGGGCTGCATAAGACTGGTGACTCGCGATATAGAAGGTAGGAATAAAGCAGAACAACATTGACCACAGTATATTCAAACCAGCCGATATACGCATACCATGTAAGTCATTCGCATGTAGGAAGTCGCCATTCGTCCAGGTCATTGGGGATTTCGGTATGCAATGTAGTGACACCAAAAGTAAGTTTTGTTGTCTCTAAAGAACAGTTCAAACGATCAAGTGTTACTCCATCGTAACTCGACTCAAGTGATAAAATCCACTCTTTAAGGACTGCTTTAGTACAAGCCGCTGCTGTTGCCGCAGCACATCTTTCCCATATTCTATTCCTGTGACCGTCGGCGTGACCACTGACACTTTTCACAAACATGCATGGAAAATCATCCCAAGCCCCGCCGCTGTCAGTTCGAAAATAACAACCTCTTCTTGTTCCACAAGTTCATCGCAGTCCTCAACAGCGTCCACAACCATGTCTCCAGATGCGAAATGTCCCAAAATGTATGGCCGGTTTATTCTCGCGGGTGTCACTCTGGAGTCCAGGGCAAATATCTCTATCTCGCTGCCTCGGATCTTGCGCGTACGTATGCCGAGCCGCTTACATCTTGACTCTAGCTTCGATACAAACCCTTTAATTTCTGCAGTCGATCATCGGATTTCTCTCTTTGGTATTGACTCGCCAGAAGCCAAACGGTTACTGCTTCCCAATATCATATTCTTTGACACTGGTGCTGACTATAATATCCCCGGCGATTATCTCCTGTCCGCCGGGGCTCTTCGGTATAGCGCCACATATCCCTTACCCGGCAGGCAATCCAGAACCACCCTGTGGCCGGCGATCATGCCTATGGTATACGCAGCGTATTTTCATGGAACCTTGTGCCGCTCATTGGTATTTTTGTTCGCACTGCCGGTATGGTATATTCTATCGAAAATAGCATAAACCGCTGCAGTTTCGTGGCGAGGCGCATATAATGCAAATCTCAATGACGTTCAGATCCAGCCAAATTGGTGACATAACTATACTAGATATTTAGTCTAGTTAACAATAAAATATGCCCTAGGGAGAATAATCGCTCGGGATAATTCCAGGGTAAATCTTTAGATACCAAAGGGCCAAATCAATCTTGTATTACTGCTCAATGATATGATTCTGACCCCATTAGGAGCAGTTAGTCGCGCGTTCACAGTGCATGAAAACTGACCAACCAAAGTATGTCAACATCAGCCTTATTCTACGATAGATGACATATTGATCACTCTAGCATGCAGATATCCAGTTTCTATTATCTTCAGTTCTATATGTCATCTTCTTTACCGCCGTTCTCCTCTCGATGTCGTTTGTAGATATGTCCAATTGATTATGATATTGTAAAGAGACACATAATAGTCATATATTCTCACCACCATCTACGCAGAAACCAGAGCAGCCTCAGTGACCTTCTTGAGCTTCTCACCAAGATCTTTATTGACCTTCCCAAAGAGCTCTATAGCAGATATTAGCAAAGGAACAATTGCATATAGGAAATACCACCACATACCGTATACTGCATTCCGCAGCTGAGAACGCACGCCCTTCAGATGAGCCCCAATTTCCAATAGTTCTCTCCTGATGCCCTGGTTCCCTGCCGATGACTTCCCACAGACCAGCAGGCTGTACGAAATCGTCATCCACGATATGGGTTTGGAAGTTGGTCACTTCTCCCACCCATTTCTCATGCTCTGTCAACACACTCAGTCGATTGGGTCCTGTGCTCTTCACCTCCTGGTAAAACTTAGTTGGCTGGAGAGACGAGCCAACGTAGTTCGGGTCACCGCCGTAGTTGTCGTCGAACCGCATCGCGCCGTCTCTCTGGCATGGACAATAGACAGGTGCCTTGGCGGCGTTGGTTGGGAGTTGCTGGTAGTTGACTCCGAGGCGGTACCGGGCTGCATCTGGATAGACGAACATTCGGGCTTGGAGTACTGAGATACAGGTTGGGTCTGACGCGGATAAGTATATTTCAAGGTAGAGGAGGGTAACGCACTTGGATCAACGGACGGTGCAATACCCGGAACCAGTATGGATGGGGAGAAGGCCGCCTGTTCGATATCGGCGAAGTAGTTTCTGGGCTATATAGGCCACGGGTTAGTAGTGTGGTGATGTCTAGGGTGGGTAAGATAGTTGACACCTACATTGCGGTTCATGGTCAATCGTCCGATTTGTCTTAGTGGGAAGTCTTTGTGAGACCACACTTTAGTCATGTCGAAGATATTCCATTGGTACTTTTCTGCCTCGGATGGATCCATGACCTGGACATAAACGTTCCACACAGGGTAGTCACCCTTTTCGATTTCCTCGAACATATCCTGAATAAGGTAGTCGGGGTTCTCCCCTGCAAACTTGATGGATTCTTCTCTGGTCATGTTCTGGATACCTTGCGCGGTCTTGATGTGAATCTTAACATATTTGAATAACCCGTCCTAGCGACTCGCGAGCCTCGTCCTGCACACCAGCCATATAATAGAATGAAAAGAATGACCGCTGTGTTACCTCTTTCGTGAACTTGTAGGTATGTCCACTGTAGGCGTTCATATGGCGAATGGACCTTGGTGTCCCGCGATCGCTGAAGAGGTGAAGAAGCTCATGGATACCTTCCGGGTTACCGACGTGGAAGCTGTAGAATATTAATACGGGAAATAAAGGGCTATGCTAGGGCTATCCTTACTCCCAGAACTATATAACAATCAACGTTAGTGTTAAACAGTTCTATCAATCACCTTATAACAAATAAATTTGTAACTCACCATATTTGCATCAGGAAGATGGGTCGTAGGATGTCTCTTGTGCGAACGGTTTAAAGAAGGGAATTTAATGGGATCGCGAACGAAGACAACCGGCTGCGAAAGATATTAGTATTCCCATATACATCTCAAGAGTCGCATACTGACCGTATTGTTAAACACCCAGTCCAAGTTACCCTCATCTGTGTACGTCTTCATCGCCCACCCGTGAACATCCCGCGTCGTGTCAGCCGAGCCTGCCTCAGGTCCAACCGTAGACACTCGGAGCAGGACAGGAGACTTCTTTCCGGGCTTGCTCAGAAAGCTCGCTGAAGTGATATCGGAGCAGTCATCGGTGGCCTCGAATTCTCCATACGCTCTAGCGGGAATATATTAGCGTGGTTTGTTCGTTCCGGTGAACTATATATTTGGTATGATTACTTAGCCGGCTGTCTTGGCATGGACCACACTACATAACATTAGATATATTGCTAGACAGAACAGGTTTGAGTTGTATAGATTGGGATGTTTACCGCTCAGGGATTTTCTCACGGGAGAAGTGGGCAAGCGTCTCAATGAGTTGTGTATCTTGGAGTAGAGAAAGCCCGCCACTAGATCCATTCCGCAGTTGAACGGAGGTACTGTTGCTAGCAAATGGGCAGCCTGTTTCCGTTAGACCGCACTCGATCAACCTTTCTTTATGAAATGTATCACCTTCTACCAAAGTGTAGTAACGTTCAGCCATGTTGAAGTCGGTATTTGCAGTCAATGAATCCTTAAAAGGCACCAGGAGAGGAAGGATAAATCCCTTCCCAGATTTGGCAGGGGGACAAGTAGAACTATATAACCTAGAATATGAATAAATTTCAGCACCCACTACGCCATATGGTAGTTGTTCCTCTTTGGGTTCGTTTGAAGGGGTCTACCAATTACGTCTAGCATTTTACAAAGATTATATGTTGCTTGTGTTTGCAAAGCATTCTGCAGTAGATCAAAGCGAAGGCACCGGCATAACGGGTGGCTTCCTAACTCCTGGGGTTCCCATTGGCCTAGATTCATAGAAAGTAAGCAAGTCCAGTTGTATCAGAAGGTGGTCCCGTCATATTGGAGTGTCGAGGATCCACGGCAAACCCTATATATCCACGGTTGCTGACGGGAGAATGAGTTAAGCACGCAGGGAGTGTAGGATCTAGACTAGACCTACGCCAATTTAAACAACCCCTCATTACAATCGGCATTCCTAATCCTAATAATCTCATTGGAAAGCGGTCATAGTCGGAGGTATTATTTGACTGTGGTTGAGATCGCAATTGAGTTGCAGGGCCCGACTATGCCGAATGTAGTAGTACTACGGATCCAATCATTTTCCACTCAGGTTCTAATGACGTCCTTCACTTTGGGGGTTCTACCAAAGAATGTTGTGGCTATGGCTCTATTTAATATTTAAGTGTCCGGTGGCATGAGCAGCCACATCATGATTCTAAAGCCAATGACCCAAGCCATATATACTTTCAACAGATTTCGAAAAACAACGGAGTTATAAGCTTGAAGGCATTATATATAGGAACTCCCTCAATATGTCTGACGGTCTGCTGCCCCGTCCTTTCTTTTTTTCCTTCTAAGCTGACAGCTCGCAGAATCACACCCAGAGCACCATAAAGGCTTCTTCGATAGGATGTTCCATCCTGGACGCCTTCACAAAACTGAGGACCAGCACCAGGACCAAAAACATGAATCGCAGGACAATGAGTCGCAGGACAATGAGTCGCAGAACAAGGAGGGTGAGTTCGACAGGTTCAAGGATTACATCAAAAAGGATCAGCAACTGGAAGAAGAGGGCGATACATACTCAGGTTTGATGTAATCAACATATTGCTATCATGATTATCCTCGACGGATATAAAATCGCTCCTGGTCTTTCTCATACGGTTGTTATATATGTCCATTAATAGTGCCTAAGTATGTACCTGAACAAATTGAGATTTCATATTTTTCATGAACGAGTGTAAGTCAAAGTACGAATCGCATAGACAGGAGAATGTCAGACCTATATAAGCCTAAAAATAAGAGTATAGTACAGTAATGTAGATTTTCCCACTGTATAAGTGCCCGGGTAAACACCAATCGCTATGCTATATACTGTACAAATGTGAAAATTATTCGGTAAAGAAACGTGCCACTTGCTCGTCATAGTCTCTTAGAACATTGTTCTGCAGCCGATCAAACTTTAGATGTATGATGCGCGCGCTTCTTCTGACCGATACTCTGTCGGCCTCGCGCCGCCTTCTTCCGTTTCTCTGAGGCTTGCTTCTCGGTAATGAAGTTCCAGCATTCAAACGGGCGACGTACTCCAACGTGTTTTCCGTTCGGAGTGAATATCTCAACTTGTGGCAACGACCTGGGAGACTCGCTATCTGTGGACTTGGCGCGGATCTGCGCCGTGAGCTCGACCCAGCCACATCCCTCAACGAGTATATCGGCGGACATAACCTTGTATGGCAGGGGAGGGGGTTTTATTCTTTTATCAGCCACTGCCTTCGCGATCGCTGTTGGTAGATGCGACTGTGTCACGTCCCACTTCAAGTCAAAAACGCCGGCAGAAGCGATCGCGTTGCTGAGGCCGTCTTTCACGATATTCTCCCCAGGGTAATCACGTTGTCCAGCCTGCATCTCAACAGCTTTTTCAGTTTTGGTGATGTGGGCTTCGATAGGAATGAAGCAGGCTGCCATGAGTACATCGTCGGGGTTTACCGGCGTGATCCGTACAAGGCCACCGCCCAGAAGTAATGATTGGCCTGGCTTGATAGTATACCGGTCGGGCTTCTTTCGCTTTGTCATGATCATGTCCCGCTCGTGTTCATCACGGACGTAGTATGTTAGTCCGCCCCGATCCATCCCAGGTAAGTCAATCATTTCACCACGGCCACGGCCAAAGGGTATGCGAATCGGCGAAACGGTGGTACCTGGCAGCGAGGAAACAACAGGGAGGACAGGATAAAGATCCTCCTGAGGAGCAGGTGGTAAAAGGATATCAGAGCTGAGAGCGACGGCGTTGTGTGTGCTGATTTCCGACTCGGCTTGCCGACGTTCGACCAATTCAGCGATTCTCTCCAGATTTTTCGAGTCCTTGGGGAAGCAAGCCTCGATGAAGCTGCTTTTCCCGACATTAGCCTTGCCAACGACCCAAATACCGCCTCCATGGTCGCTGATTTCCTCCTTGACTTTCTTGGTCCACCAGCCTCGCTGAGCGCTTATCATATGCACGTTGCCCAGACGGAAACCCTCGGAAGACTTAGCAAGCGATTCACGGAGAACTGAGCGTACATATTCCATTTTAGAGTCAACTTGCTCCTTGGTAGGAGCTAGAAGATCAGAGCGAGTTATGACAAAGCTGATGGTAGGGAGTTTCTTTCCTCCTCGGTATTTCTCGGTGGAGGCTCGCCGGTTACGTGACCGCTGTTCTTGGATGGAGAGTGCTTCATAGATATTGTCGACGAGGGATAGGGGGAAGTCTGCTGCATCGACAACGTGGTATATCCGATTGTATTTGTATGGTGACTCGTCCAGGTATGCCGCAATTGAGTGTATCGTGGGTGAGATTGCAGGAACGGCTTTGTTATGGTGTAAGAGATCGTGACATCGATCGCAGACCTGGGAGAAAGACCGGGATTTTTCAATGTATTGTTTAGCTGTAAATGCAGCATTCTCGAGTAAAGCATCACCTAAACACTGTAGTCAGTATTATCATCTCACAAAAACGGAGTGAGAATACCATACGGCCAGGTTTGGGAGCAGCTGTTTTGTCCTCCGACTCCTTGATCAGCTGCCGAATCGTGTTCGCCGCCTTCTCTCCTTCTGTTTTCGAATCTCTCGGTTCCACAGTCTCTCTACCTTGCACTTCTGTTGTGTGTTCCGTCTCAGACGAATCCTTCCGTGTTTGCTTCCTGGTTTTGCTGTAGTACCCAGGTTCACCAGCCTCGACGGTTTGCGCGTATGCACCGCATCCCGGGCAACAGATTGGAAGAGAACTTCCGACAAGCTCTGATGGTTTCGCGAGCAGCGGAATCGCCGAGGACAAATTGCGTAGTTGCGTTTTGTTGATTAGGCCATTTGTATTGCGAACGGTTAACACCGGCCGCGAAGAGAGACTCCATGAGTAATGTGCTCCGGAGAGCTGCTGTAACTGCCGTGGAGAGCGTGGAGCAATCGATTTCAACCGGGGCACTCTTGAGAATATGCGCCCAAGATATGGCGACATGACGGTGGAAATTTTGGGACTTGGAAGAGATTGTATGAGGTGAGAAGTATTGATTAAATAGCGGCAGCGACCCGCTCCGATTTCCCGTAAAAGTGGCAAACCATAGAAATTCTACAAACACAATGATAGAATTGCTTCTTTGAATGAGTATTATTGTTGGATAACACAATAGCTGTTAGGATGAATTGATTTACAAGTAATAATCTGCTCATGCCCTTAACCCCTGATATTTTAAAACGCCAAAACCAAATAATGGAAAGAAAAGCTAGTCGAAGCGCGAAAGAAAACATCAAACACAGCATGGTTAATTTAAGCCCTCGCTTTGCCTTTTCCTTTAACATCATTATTCTGCTCGTCTTCCTCTTCAGAATCGCTCATAAACTCATCGTCTTCATCAAAGCCAATGTACCTTCGTGGTGTAGAATTGCTAGTCGGTTCTGACGGACCTGGCGCATTTTTCATCTCCCGCTCTTCATCACTCTCTTCGTCCGAAGTAGATGTAGAATCATGTCCACTTCCTTCGCTGGCACTTGTGCTAGAGCCGCCGAGAATAGTGTCACGTATGGTATCGTGAAGATTGTCCGTCCACATGCCATCCTTCATCGCCGCCAGAACAGCCCCCCTAGCCTTCTCGTTCATCTCTTCCTTATCTTCCATCCATTGACCATCGATCTTCTGTTTGCCGCCACCGTTCTTTAGCTCCTCCTCGCGTTTTTCTGCGGCTTCCACAACAGCCAGCCATCTCTGTCGGCGCTCCTCTTTCTCCTTACGGTCCATCTCCGGCTTGACTGCAAGATACTCGGCCAGTGCTTTAGCTTCGTTGACGGTACGAATACGGCGACCATCGAGATTGCGGCTTGAGCCATTATCGTCGCCTTGGTTGCGTTTTCGCTTACTTGACATGCGCCCACCGGCTGCACGAAGCTGAGAGCCAAAACCACCCTTTCCTCCGCATAGGGGCACTGAAAGGCGGAGGGGGAGAAGGTTTGATTTTGTAGTGGTTTCGTTAGTAGGGGTAATGAGATGAGCGATTGAAAGCCCCGATGAAGGAAGGATTTGTTTGTTGCTGGTCGTGGTCAAGATGAGGGACTGGAGCGGGACGGAAGACGGAATGAATGAAGAGATCTTCTCTGTGAGCTCTGAGATAGTCGATGTCGATGGGAGGGAGAGTGAGAGGGTCGAGGGAAGAGAGAGACCGGGGAATGTCGATAGGAGGACGTTCACATTTTGCGGAGCCATTTTTGCGAGATCTGATCGATTTAAACACGGACTATGTTTTCGAGGTGTCAACGCGGTAGAGTTAAACTAAACCCACAGTCTCGCGACTGCAGTTTGTTGTTGTGATGTATGGGGAAGTGTAGCTATGAGGCGGCAAGTGAGGTAGGTGGAGTTAAATGATAAGGAATCCGCGACGGAGTGAGATGGTGTTGACGCCTCAGGCATACAGATTATAGATCACATGATGAATCAGCCTCATTATGACTAATTGATACTGATTAGGGCCCCAACCCTAGCATGCGGTTCCGAAAGAGGAATCACGCACTTTTAACTTAACAGTCAGTCGCTCCACTCGATTCCATCCATCATTTAAACCAACCATCACCCTCTTCGCGTTGTTAGAGCGATTCCCCGAAGAGCGCCAGGAACTCGCAACAATGTAAGTTATATGTCAACGTTCATTTGTGCCAATCAATGCAATACTAACCTCTTTTAAGGCTTATCCCTAAGGACGACCGCAAGAAGATTCACGAGTACCTCTTCCGCGGTATGTGAACGACGACTCCCAGTCAACCCCTGTCGCATTGGCCGGGCCAATTCACCTTGCTCTTCCCAAGGACCACTGTCGCTGACTTCGATATACAGAGGGTGTCCTCGTGGCCAAGAAGGACTTCAACCTTGCCAAGCATGGCGACATTGACACCAAGAACCTCTACGTGATCAAGGCCCTGCAGTCCCTCAACTCCCGCGGCTATGTCAAGACCCAGTTCTCCTGGCAGTACTACTACTACACCCTCACCCCCGAGGTATGTTTGCGACGATTCAATTGGTAGTGTCAAGATCGAGGAACGGTTGTCTAACTTTTTTATCTTCAGGGTCTTGACTACCTCCGTGAGTGGCTCCACCTCCCCGCTGAGGTTGTCCCTGCCACCCACATCAAGCAGCAGCGTTCCCACGCTCCCCCCCGTGGTATGATGGGTGGTGAGGAGCGTGAGCGCCGTCCCCGTGCTCCCCGTGAGGGTGGCTACCGCCGCCGCGAGCAGGGTGACAAGGAGGGTGCCGCCCCCGGCGAGTTCGCCCCTAACTTCCGTGGTGGATTTGGCCGTGGCCGTGGTGCTCCCTCCTCTTAAAGGGTTGTCGTCCGGTCTTCTTAGGGTTTGGATCGATGTGTGAGTGGCTTGAGTAAACTTTGAAATAAGTACGAAAAGGCTATTCCACTCATCCTTTAAAAAAAGATTATGCATTACCGCTGTATCGGTTTTACGACATAGCTAGGGTTCAATGTCATGATTTTATGACCATCGCTTCATTAATTTGCTCGCGTAGAATGTATCATCAGTAAAGGGCGTTAACATATACATAGTCTCAACCTCGTTAGCACAAAGTAGTAGCACAGAAATGATTGCAACGTTTCCATTACTTCAAGTGAAACGGCTACTTTTACGACGAGAATCTCTTCCGGTCATATCGAACCACTGCTTGTAGGATGACTGATGTGCCTGTGGTACAGTCATCTGCAGAGCAAAATTCCTCCGGATGATGGCTTAGTCCATCCTTACATGGCACGAATATCATGCTAGTAGGCACTCTCTTGGACGTGAAGACACTATCGTGGCCCGCGCCGCTTATTATTGTCCGTACGAGGGACTTCGGTTCAGGTGTATCAGAGACAACAGCCTCCGCAGATTGCTGCACGCAGTCGATACAGTCTGGGTGGAATTTCACCGCTGGCGAATCGAAATCCACAGTCCATTCGACCCGACATGGTTTTCCAATGCCCTTGCCTTCTTCTGCTGCAATAGCGTCGAACTCCTTCCTCAGTTTCTCCTCGACAGTTGCGACTAATTCGTTTTCGGGTCCACGGATGTCGAGAGAGAAACTGACAAGACCAGGAACGGTATTGACGCTCCCAGGCCTCGCCTCTATGATGCCGACACTTGCGAGGCAACCGTGGGATGAGGCAACTTCACGAGCACGTACCATCATTTGAGCAAATGCATACAGAGCATCTGCACGGTGCTGGAAAGCTGTAGTGCCTGTATGGGTGTCTCTACCAGTCACATTGACCCGATACCAGCGATAGGCCTGGACAGCAGTGACGACACCAACACGCTGGCCCGCGGAAATAAGATGAGGCCCTTGTTCAATGTGAAGCTCGAAATGAGCTGCCATAGGCGTTGCCTTATAAGAGCATGGGACATCTCCCAAAAAGTCTATCTTTTCGAGTGCCGATTTCATTGTCTCTGGAGCAGAAGATGCGGTGGGTAGAGAAGCCACTGTCGGCACTTCTTTTAGTCCGTGAGCCCTTGAAAGAGGGATACTCTCTGCCCATACACCAGAAGAAACCATACTGATGGGAAACCGGGCACCTTCTTCGCTATTGGGACATTAGTCTAAGCAATTCGAGATGTTTAGAATTATCTTTCGGGGTCTCTTACTTCGTCCAGTTTACAACGCCTATACCCCCTTCTGTCTCTAGTCCCATCTCATCCATTACTTTGAGAGTTTCAATACCCGAGAGGACACCCAGGATGCCGTCATAACGACCACCTGTCGGTTGCGTGTCCAGATGGCTACCAATGAATGTCGCGGGCACATCCTTTCTCCGTCCAGGACGCACAGCAAAAATATTGCCCATTTCATCGATCGTGATATTGCATTTCAATGCTTTTGTTGTTTGAATGAACCAGTTCCGTACAGATTTATCTTCTTCAGATAGCGCTAGGCGCTGCATTCCTGTGTCCGTCGGCCCACTAAGCTAGGAATTAGTTTATCAGGACAGGGGTGAAGTTAATTCACAGTTTGATGAGAGCATGAATTCAGCTTTGCATAGAATCTCCAAGTTCCAAAGCACCATTAACTATTGCCGTTGAAGTTCATCAATGACGATGCGGGTCAGGGTATTCATAAGGATGAAGGTCTACTTACTCTCCCCAACGGATACCAGGTCCCCATTGGCAACTGTGATGAAGGTCCTTTGCAAGTCGGTCCTTATTAGCCCTGAGGGCCGAAACCTCGGCTTCAGACAATTCTGTCGTCAACATGGCTTGTTTCCAAGAAACTGAGAAAGCTCGGCGTGGCTGTATCCGTACTGTTTTCGTGGATGGCAATGCTCTCAGCTTGGAAGATAGCCTGATGACCGATGCGGTTGTAAATCTGGGAAAACTGACGCACGACATATCGCCTATTGATAAATACGAGAAGAGGGGGTAGACTGTAGGCTGTTTGAGACTGGCAGATAAGGCAAGTCTGGGGAGACGTGATAAGACAGGTGGGGTCAGTCCATTCACAGGCTTCGGTGATTTCGTCAAATTAGAAGCCAATCAAGATATGATAGATTGACTACTGTTATTCTGTAGGGTTCGGCCTTTGTTTGTTCTCCAATTCGGTTGTTGGAGTAGAACGCCAAAGCGTCAAGTATGTCTGGTACCGAAGAACCGTATAGAGAGTTGATGGACAAGCAAAGGTCGAGTACCTCCAGCTGCGTGAGCGGTGTTTCTAGACAGATCAGATAGATTGCTGTCCAAAGGGTAACCCTGAAATAGAAATATTGGTTAAAAAATTGCTATAATCCTTTTTAAACCCAAGAACTAACTGTCGCCAAGCGTCGGACAAATGTCCGCTCAAGTAGTCTTACTCCAACAAAGTAGGCTAAGATTCGTAATGCATGCTACGGCGCCAACATTTACTGGTATGTCCGAGGCAAGAAATACGAATGAGAAATAATTGATGTCTGTATACATTGCACAGTGCAGGAAGACTTCAGTTGTGCAGCGAGAGCCAACACGTCCGGCTACAGGAAGTAACGGAATATGGTGACTCGTACACTCTTATGGACACAGCCATTGAACGGTATGAGACACGCACTGAAGCTGAGATTGGACTGATAAAAGCATCTTACGTGCCGGGAAAAATAATAGAAAGTTAAGAGAGAGAATGACTTTCTACGATCGATCAAAAAAATAAAAATAAAAACCGACAACTATGTCGATGGATAATTCCAAAGATTGAGTAGAGGAGTATTGTGGGCAAACCACGGCCATCTCTGGTAAAAGGCAAGAAATGGGTTCTGAACTAGCTTGTCCCACTCCTCACATTTTTCTCTTCAATATTGATATATATCCCCTTTCTTGTTTCCAAAATGGCGCGCGTTCGAAACCCCCGGGACACCATTTCCTCCCTTTCTTTTCCGTCCTATACTCTTATATGGAATATTATCCCCCGTCGCGTTCCGCCTTCCAAGGGCAACCCCGCATTGCAATCATCTGCTTTACTTTTCTTCCAATTTTTATACCTATAGACTCGGTGTCCTTGCGGTATCTGACAGAACAACTTCAAATATATTAACATGTCTTCTGCCGCCTGTATCTTCTGCAAGATCATCAAGGGTAATGATCAGCCAATGCCCCTTTAGACTTTCTACTTCATATACCAGCGGCTTTGCCTCAACCTGCCATGTCATTGGTATGATGGCCCTCGAACAATAGAGCAGAAATCCCTAACATTTGTACGAACAACAACAGGTGATATCCCTTCCTTGAAGCTCTTCGAGAGCGACAAGGTCTTCGCTTTCCTTGACATCCAGCCCTTGAGCCGTGGCCACGCGGTAAGTGTTTACTTCTTTGCCTGTCGTCTGCTATTTCCTGTCCCCTCGCGGCAATCTTAGCTGCCTCTCTTCTATAGAGCGCACCTCCAGGGGGATATACCATCCCATAAATGGCCAAAATAAATGCCTAGTCATATCATATGCATCTCTTCCCCTAAGCAAAGCAACAAAGAGCACAGCTAAAAGCCGAATCACCTTTAATAATGCGTAACAGCTCGTCATCCCCAAGTTCCACGGCGAAAAGCTCACCGATATTCCTGACGACCATCTCAACGAAGTCCTGGTACGTACGTGATCATGCAAAAATCAAACCGAAACCATTAAGGCTCGGCTCGCCTTAGATAAGGCCCCGCCAACAATCAAGGACCTTGCGAGAAGACCGTTCCGCCCCCCAATTATCCCCGTAGAACTTGCATCACCCCAAACTAACCCATAGAATAGCCCGTCGCAAAGAAGATCGCCAAAGCCACTGGCGCCGTGGACTTCAACATTCTCCAGAACAACGGCACCATCGCACACCAGGTTGTCCCTCATGTACGAATCAATCCCACCCTCTGACCTTTCCCGGGTGCTGAGAACAGGCTACTAATTTTGGGTGTTTGAGCTATATTAGGTTCATTTCCACATGGTACGTTTATAACTCAGTTTTTGGGTTGACAGGGCCGCTTTGCGACCTTGAAACAGCCTCCACACCCGGCAAAATACTTTGGGGATCTGGTACTGACTTAGTTGCAGATCCCTAAGCCTAATGAGACTGAGGGTCTTGGTGTCGGCTGGCCCGCCCAGGAAACAGATATGGATAAGCTTAAGGCTCTGCACGAGGAAGTTAAGTCTAAGATCTAAGGATTTGAGACGTTGTATGTATACTGCGCCCCTGATGTTGCGCAATCATGGGATTGCGTTTGTATCGCCTCGCGATCTTCAAGCGACACAGTAAATGGAAAATACCTTTGATATATGACGAGACTTTATTTTGGATTTACCTCAATGTTTCTTTTGTACATTGGAACTGTGACCCTCGTAAAATTCCATAGGGGGGACTCTTGCTCTCAGAGCTCTTTGTGGTAGCTTAGCAGAATTGTTTCTTTTTTGGGCGAAGGCCTCAAACTGGTATTCTAAATTAGTCACTTGAGTATAACTCCATTTTGGGACTAGAGGTACGGTCATTTCTCTATCTACTACATTTTTGTTCTTGCCTGCAGGAGCCAACAATATACCACATGTAGAGACTTAGTTACCGGCATACACATCGCACGGTACACACCGTAGACCATAAAAAGACCGTCGTCACTGATTCGGAAAGTCGGTATTGTATATGACAAGAATTCATTAACTACATATCTGTTACATGCATGATAACCGAATAACAAAATGCCGTTCTATCCATTAGATCTAACACTGAAAGACCGGATGGGTCTATCACTCCACCTAATGGGAAGTACCATTCGTTGTCGTTCCGTTCACTTTGGCTTGAGACGGATAGAAATCAATCTTGCCGCCGCCCTGGAGAACATTCAGGCGGTCATGGAGAGAGGTGGCGCGAAGGTACGGGTCAACCTCCCAGTACTGAACCCTCAACCGCTCAATGAGGACCTTTCTCTTCTCTACCACTGCCTTCGTCGCCTCGTCGTCTTTCTTCCTGCTGGCAGAGATCCATTCGATCGTAACGTCTTGTAGTTCTTTGGCAAGTTGCTGTCTTTCTTTGATCAATTCATCACGCTTGGCCGCATCTTCCATAGTCTTGTTCTCGTTGAGCTCAGGCTCGACATACTTGTATTCCCAGTCCTCGTCGCCCTCGAGCTCCTTGAAGATGCGGTCTCTGGGAATGAACTTCTCGAGGTCCTGAACGCTTTTGGTGAAATTGATCTTGGATGCGACTACGGGATCAAGCCAACCCTTGATGATGTTCCAAATTCCTGTACAGCGCATGTCAGATATTGGCTACTTAACCGGCCAATAGCATAGAGAAAACGAACCTGAGAAAATCCAAGGGGCTTTGTGAATAAGTACGACTCCTAGACACTCAGGATAATTGGCCTCAAAGCACTTGATCATGAACTTCACTGGGTGATAGTCCTATAGTATATTAGAAGGTGCTCACGTAATGGATAGAGGAGGTAAATACCATGTTTGCTAGTGAGAAGTTGGACATGTCGAAAACAACACACTATCTTCTGTTAGATGCCTGTATATCGCATGTGCAATGGTGAGAGACTTACAGCTGTTTCAACGGGAGGTGCGAGCATCATCCGGGCAGTCTCAATAGTATATACCGTAAACCGATCCAAAGTATCTGTGCTCTGATCGGATGGCTTGTGCAAGCGCACTCTGATGACGCAGATAGGCCGGCCGGCCTTGTCAACGCCATGAATAAAGCCCTTGCCCATGCGCATCTGCATCAAGAACTCTTCGCCCTTCTTCTTCTCTGCCGGGTCTGAGCTCTTCGACTGCTCTAGAGCAGCTAGCTCGCCATTCTTCATGATATCATCGTCGACTTTCACATCCTGCAACCTCCATCTGATTGTGGACACCAACATAATGAGTGCTTTTTTAACATCCCACTTTCGGGCCCTAAGGAAACGTAGGAGCAAGGAATCGGGGTTATCTTGCTTGACCATGTTCCACAAAGTGACACGGATTTCCTCCGGCTTCATGTCGGTAAGTGCCTGCTGGAACTCCTTCGACTGTCCATATTTGTCATCTCCATCGGTGATGTTGATGGAATCAATACTAGTTGTAATACCATTCGTTGAGTGTGTGCTTGCGGAATCCTCCTCGTCGTCATTGCCCTTACCGCCGAAGAAGGTGAACCTCCGCTTCGGTTGCTGCGGTTGCTGTTTTTTCTGAGACGACGGGCTTGGGGGAGCGGCGGCATCGCCGTTTAGTTCGATTCCTTCCAAGTTTACGCCGCATACCTTCAGTAACAAAATCCACAACTCCTGGAGTTTGGCTTCCTGCTCTGGGGTGAGGTTGCCCACGGTTCCGGGGGCGGCTTCGATAGGCATCGTTTTAAGAGTATCAATAACACCGAGAAAAGGAGGTCTGTCTTGCTCCGGAGTGTCCGAGTTGAGTTGGGAATCGTTTCCGAGATGACGGTATTTATCTTGAAGCCAGGTTGCTCCACAGACGATCGCTAATGTGAATGTGATCGCCCAAAAAGATGAAGCCTTCCTCGGCCCGTTGATAGATGATACGGATAAAGTGGAGTAGGGGCGTCTCAGCGGATTAGAGAAAATTAAAGTGCTTGAACTCTTCGGAAAGATCTGTGCACTCCCAGAATGGTGCAGGATGGATCTGGCCGAGGAATAGATGAGACGGCGGCGTAGGAACCAACAAGCATGCATGTGCTGTGTGACGAATGACACGGAGAGAATGGGTGATAACGTCCTTTTGTGTTCCCCCTCTTTCGGTCTCTATTTTATAATTGAGGTGAGACAAGACGAAGATCTAACCCCTGATAAGTTTGAATTGAACTGGGGGGGATGTGAACTGGGGGGATGCGGGGAAACCCAAAAGAAAGAAAAGAAAAGAAAAAAAAAAAAAAAAATTACAAAGACAAAAAAGAGGCGGCGAAGGAAGGGGAAGTTCTCTAAGGGAGATTGAAACCGACGGAGACTAAAGAAAGGGTCGTGGTTCTTCGAGGGCCGCCACGCCACTGCACCCACCCCAAACCCCCTGACCACTTTGACCAAGTCCACCGAACTGCCGCTAAAGTCAGGGCCTGGCCGCCTGAGGCAACTGCCGGCTTTCGGCTCCAACCAAAAGCGGGGGATCAACAAGACGGCGTCACCAAAACAAAAATCAAATCTATTATTGCAATATCCACACTCCTTCCAATAATCAATGCCCCAATATTAATGGTCGTTCCCCCCCCCCAGATTTGAGGCGTCCCTAGTATTTCGCACTCCTTACCCAATTTGTCCTACTATACCTTGCGTCACTTGTCCATCGTACCTCGGAATTCTTCTGCCCAAGGCCATGGAGTCTGGTGCTTTTTCCCGATCGTCCTCGCGACCAAGGCCTTCGTCCAGGCCCACGACCCCTCTACGACCGAGTTCTCGGACGTCATTTCGTGAGGCACATGGTTATGGGGGAAGTATCGGCAATGCAGGCTATATTCAGCCCGCAATCAATACCCTCGAACCTCAGTTTGCAGAACTCGCAGACTCCATGGCCGATCTGGAAACCAACTTCATGCACCTGCAGTTGATGCACGAGAGTCTCACGCGTTTCAGCGAAAGTTTCGCCAGTTTCCTCTACGGCCTGAATATGAACGCTTTCTGTGTGGATTTCCCAGATGTATGACCACGCGACCCTTACCCATCGTCACCGCACTTCCTAACGGACATAGGCCCCAATCGCTGAATCGTTCAGGAGAGCTAAACAAGCGGAGGCACGAAAAGGTATCAGCATCGCACTACGTACAGTAGAAAATTTTGGCACTAATGTTACTCCAGAAGCTGAAGTGGAGCAATTTCGACCGGCTAATGAAGGTGAAATGACATTCATGTGGGTCGTTCACTGTTTACTATGACTACAATTTATCCTTGATGTTTTTTACTGACTACAATGCCAAATGCCAGGAGTACTGATACCTCATTCGTTGAAAACCCCCAAAGTACGATCTCCCCTAAACCACCGCCCAGAACTTCTGCTCCTTCGCGGGGGGGCACAAGAGGATCTAGTACACGCGGTCGTTATACAACTAGAGGAACAAGCAGAGGCTCTAATCGAGCCCGTCCGAGCGCATTACCAAGGGGCCGAGGAATCCGGTGAATCTATCCGGTCGTACCTTGATATCCCCTCATAATGGACCGACGTGTGGTGTACGAATAGAGACTACCGGCTCCTTTGCTAGTGCGCATTGTATCTAGCGCCAGAGCTCACATCGCACTAGCACCCCATGATGAGCTCAGCACACTCACGCAACGCAATGAGGTAGGGGTGATTGGCGCATATGAGAGACATGGATCAGAGCATCTTCTAGTGGGCGACATTCTTATCCCCGCGTTGGCTTCAAAGCGATCGAACTACCTGAATCTTCGTTTCTTTTGACAAGGACTAGGGATTCGTGCAACATCCGCGTTTCCCCAAATCTCCTGTAACTAGAACTGCGTTTTAAGTTCATTGCAAGTTGTGCCCTAAACCTGCATACCTACATCAGGGTAAACCAGGGAGCAAAACCTTTGTCGTCGGAATAACATCGTCACCAATTAACTTAATATCAGGAGGCGAAAGGCAAAATACGATCAATCGTAAAATTTTTTAAACTCTTGTCTTATTTCCCCTGATTTGTTATAGATCTTCAAAGTCCAACTTGTCGGTGATCAAGACCACATGGTGAGTTGTTTATCGACGATTCAATACGTACCGTAAGTATTGTTTGTTGCTCGGATCAAATGCAGTCCCGGTTTCTTATCGCTAAGAAATTGGGACCCTTGTGAAAAATAAGATTTCTTCCTCGCCTCTACTCCGTCGCCAGCGCCAACGCCGTTAAACCTCGCCGTGATCATATTCAGGGATCACTCTTGGATCCATTGAAACCAAGTATATAACTTTTTTCCGTCCAGGTTTCTGATCAGTCTAGAAGCATCACCGGTGTTGCGGAGTTAAGGACCTACCTTATCTGGGGTAGTTGATCGGAACCAAGCCGACTGCGGAACACAAAGAGTGGCAGCGGAGAACATTCCACCATTCGCCATTCACCACAAGCAACTCAGACATTTTCTACCGATTAATTACAGCCATTCAGGGTTATTCTTTTGTTGGGGGCTAGCCTCCGAGGAACGCAATGCTAATGTGATACAGCCAGGGTACTTGACGGCGTTTCAATCCATGGAGTCCCATTGTACCTGCAGTTGAACTCAGCATCTTTCTCTTCCATCTATGCTCAGGATCCCTTGGCACCGCCTCCTGTGATATATCTACAATCGTTTTCTTGGTGTCGCACGCTCTTTCTCGACCACACAACTCTACATTGAAATCTCAAAAGGCTACGTTTACCTTTATGTTTCCAAGTTCCGCTGCCGCAATGGCCAGTGTGGCTTGCGTGTCGCTCCTTTCCGAGGCCGAGTTCGGTTGCGGTATGCGATCCCCCCGGAAGCTTTGATACATCGTTCTCCATGCTAACTTATCTCTAAGAACATCTTGCAACTCAACTTTCTCAAGATGGAGGCGTTGGTGACCAGTTCAAGACATCCTTTATTAAGACACATAAAGCTTTGTCCGCTCGGCCCAGATCTGGTGACTTGCGTACAACCAGTTTTCTGAAACCGAAGTACATATGCTTGACCTGTTCTGAATCCTTTATGAATGGTGATCGTAAGTCACATACGGAGAAGACTGGACATCAGTTTTGTAAGTAGGTCGAGCCTTCGGCCAAAATCACTGACTGACCCGGCTTAAGACATGGAATCAAGAAGTCGTACTATGTTCTGTCAGGGGTGTGGGGATCTCGTTTACGATTATGGTCTGGAACGACTACGGTCGTCAACACCTGAAAGCACGCTAAAACGTTTGAACACCATCTTGAAGTTCTCATTCAAAGCTAAGACGTATCTAGTTGCCCAAAAACGTCGTTTTAGCGAAAGCTCAACAGACGAGCTATACGTCAGGAGTAATGCGAACAGGCGCCCTTGTGCGAAGCAAGGTGTTAGAGGGTTATATAACCTCGGACAAACTTGTTACTTGAATGTCATTCTCCAAACATTACTCCATGATCCGATCCTCAATACTTACTTTTTGGGAAACGGACACCAGTCCCACGACTGCTCCGCGTCCGATTGTATTGGGTGCGCAGTTGCGGAAGCCTTCGCCGACTTTAATAGTAGCGAAAAGGCGGAAGGGTTCGCGGCTCTGAACCTCCTTTTGGCAACGTGGCGTGCGAGTTCTGTAGGAAATCTCCCATTCAAAGGATACAACTAAAGTATTTTACTGACCTTCCTAGACTTTGGCAGGATATCAGCAACAGGATGCTCATGAATACTACCAGTTTCTCGTCGACAAGCTACACACTAGCAGCGACGGACACCACGAGAACCATGAGAAAGGCTGTCCTTGCTTTTTCCACAAAACATTTTACGGTAAGCTCCGAAGCAGCGTGACATGCGATAAATGTGGCAATGTCACGCGCACAGAAGATCCCATGGTGGATCTGAGTTTGGATGTCCAGGTCCAGGCGAAAAAGCGAGCCATGGGTGGTGCAGGGCCTTCATCTACACCTACGCTGAGCGGATGCTTGGAAAGCTTCACTTCCCCTGAAAAGCTCATGGCAGGAGTCTACAACTGTAGTGGGTGTGGTGGAACTTCTCAAAAGGCCACCAAGCAACTGCGCATCAAGAAATTGCCCGCAATTCTATGTATGCAATTAAAGGCAAGTTGCTTGAAGCGTTCCATTAATGACACCTAGCTGACATAGGTGCAGCGCTATGAACATACGTTTTCAGTTTCCGAAAAACTAGAGGGAAGGATAGATTTTCCAATGTCTATCAATATGCTCCCGTACACAACCAACCCAAACTCCAGACTAGACAAATCTAAGTATGTTTATGACCTCTCGTCTGCTGTGGTTCACAAGGGAAAGCTGGATTCAGGGCATTACTACGTCTACTGCCGCCAAGGCGATGAGGTTTGTCTCCTATCTCCTACCGTAACAACTTCTGAGAGTTGAAACGTCGCTGACATGAACAGTGGATACTCTTTAACGATGACCAAGTCACATCCGTGACGGAATCCGAAGTGCTTAATGCCGATGCATATCTTCTCTTTTACAACCTTCGAACCTTGGCTACTAGTCCATCGCAATAATAAACCATGGGATCACCACATTATAGTGCAATTACTCGCTTACTGCATACTTGTTTCAGCAACCAGGAGTCCATGTACAAGGAGTTGAGGAATCGTAGTGCCGTGTTCTCGATATGCTTCTGATTCGGGCTTAGGTCATCGGGGTTGCATCAGGCCCATAGAAGATTAGAGTTACTCAGCGTGGTGTCATTTTCTTTAGGAACATGGCGTCTTAACTCGTACGACTAGGTTAGACCAGTGTGTGTCCATAGATGTTGGCAATCTACATATGTCCATCAATGAGTGTATGCCAACTCTGGGCTACTGTAAGGCACATCCCGCTTAACTACGGAGCAGTATAAACTGTGCACTTGTCTGTAGTAGTCCGTTACAACTTCAGGTAGCAAGGAACTCCCCAGAAATGACCACATGACGAATTCATAGCTTGAAACGGGCTTGCACACATTTCTACCGCGAGGATTACGAACACTACAAACCATCATCGTAGTGAAACAGCTCATGCTCATTGTAACCTTCAGTCGTCGACCAGCGCGTCTCATGATGTGGGAGAAGAAGAGAAAAGCCCAGTAGTAGATTCCAGAAGAGTTCCTCATTTCAATTCAAGTATGAATTGGGAAGAAGGTTCGACATGACACCTTAAATAATTGTCAACACCGGTATCCGTGCATGATTTTCCTCCATCAACTTTTATTATTCCATTTCTTCCCCGTCGGAATCCAAGCAAATCGGTATCCTTTCCGCTATTTCCCAAGGTTGTTACCGAGCGCCGAGGACGTAGCGAATTTCGTGAACAGGAATGTTGGTTGATACTGATTTAACGGTACTGTAGTTGGTAGCATTCGTTAGTCATGGTTCTCCTCCCCGCCAGTGTGATTCTTTTTTTCGAGATCTTTGTCGCCATGGTTGCTGGGTAATATTCAATTGCGCAGGCCATATCACGAACCTTGTGGAAACCGATGTCCTGAGACTTCTCACGGAAGCACTGACGGCAGATGTTCATCTATAATACCCACATCAGTTAAAATGTTCCAACAGACACACTTTCTTCGCTGATTTCATATTTCCACATACACCATACTTGCGGATAAGACCGGCGCGGTGGGTGCAGACGCGGCTAAATCGAAAAAAAATCCAATCAGTTCTTCCATTCCACATCACCATTTGTTGTAGACCCGAGTTCATCATCGTCGTCTAGGGAAAAGGTTTCACACACCATCCACGGGAGCCCTTGCCGAACCTATCGTGAAGCCATCCATTAGCTAAAATGTATTATCTTCAATTTCCTCGGAGAACGGTATCCTTACTTGCGGGGGCGGCTGTACCACACGGACTCGTGAGTCATCTTGGATAGATTCGACGGCGAGGAAACCTGGGGGAGTTGACGGTGTTTGGCAGGCGGTTGTCGTCGCTGGGCGTTGAGGTTGAACGGAGACGAATGTTAGGGTTGGAAAATGCGTTGTGTGCTTTCTCTATCCCGATTCGGACCAGCTCGCTTGAGACGCGCTAAACTTTGTTGGGCTGCGGGTTAGGATAAAGGGGTCATGTGATGTGCGGCGTTGCTGGATTCCGTTTAGAGCGGTTGTGTCTCCAGGGTTTTGGAGATCGGCGGTGGTATGTTTCTCCGCTTCCTTCACTACTTCATTACAATGAGCGTTACTGGTTGCATTTGTATACTAGCTGGATTGGATGCTATGTTGGGTTTTATGGCCCAACTTTGAATTTATTTCCTTGATCGAACCAACTGCATGAAATTAGTCGAAACTCTAACACCTTCTAGATTAGATCGCTTTCAGTTAAGTAAACATTGTTTTGTCAATAAAGTTGAAAAAGCCTGGCCCAGCTTGCATCCTGGAAGGTTCTTTGTGGTTGGCATTGAAAGAGCTTGTGGTTGATAACCACGTGTCTATCGATCACTATATCACTCTAATGCGATCCACATAATGAAAACAAGCCAGTCGCTCGATTTGTTCAATCTACAAGCTTCTTGATTCTATTGTCCAAAAAATAACGAGAATCCAAATCATGGCATTCCCTGAACCTCATATTCACCTGCCTCAGAGTTCACATACCCACACGGTCATCTTGCTCCATGGCTGTGGAAGCAATGAGCCCGAATTCGTCGAGGAAATATTCTCCTCTAGAACCTCTAGGGGCCAAAATTTAGCATCTTACCTCCCTAACTGGCGTTGGGTATTCCCATCTTCTCGTGACTGTGGAGTGACAGATTCCAGGAGGACATGTGTGCCTGGTTTAATGCGTACTTTTTGGACGATATTCACGAACACCAGGACCTGCAGATGGATGGTTTGAAGGAGTCGGTTTCACACATCCTGGCTATACTTAAGGACGAAATCAACTACTCGGTGGCAAAACGAGCCATATTTATTTAGTGGGCATTAGCCATGGGATGACAACTGCCTTAAGGACTTCAATTTGTTCTACCGATCAGATTTGCCAACCAATTGGTGGGCTGCTGGGGTTCTGTGGCTGGTTGCCGTTTGCCAAGCAGGCGAAAGATCTAGTTCAACAATCTCAGGAACGCAGTGTTCTTACTGCTCCCGAAAAAGAGTTGATACAGCGATTAGTAGCTGATTTCTTTCGTAACACAATATCCAGTTCTGGAACATTGCAGGTAAACGGACCCTTTGATATCTCTATTCTATCAACGCCTGTGTTTTTGAGTCATGGACGCGACGGTGCTTGGGTATTTGTGGATCTGGAACGACAAGCACCTCAGGTCTTGCAGCATATTCAAATCTCTGTTCAATGATATGAGTGCAGTGGCGCGGAGGGCGATGGTCATTGGATCAAAGAGTCCCAGGGGTTTGACCAGATCCTTCAGTTCCTTAAGGAAGCTGGAGCCACACATAGTTCAGACGCCACTAGTACGACAAGACGACCCAGGTAATTCATTCAAGATTCGCAGACATATGGTGACAGAATCAATGGCACTGCTGGCTATTAGTGAGCATGAGGTTCTGTACTTATGCGACGCCTTTTTCAAACATCCTTGGCCATTTTTAATGGCGGCGAAGCCCAGCTTAGACAATCGAGTAAACGACATTTGCCCTGATAATGTCACAACGGAATGCTGCAGTCATTCAGATTACCACTGTTTTCAGACACAGACAACTTTCGGATAGCATACGCGCTGTAATGCCATTTAGTTCTCAGTCAGTGAACAAGCTTTAAAATGTAGAGAAAACTACGACATCGTTTGTAAAACCGGCTGTTAACCGGTCACCAGTAGCACTACAATCACTAGGGAGCAAAACGGCGTTTGCACTCTGGATCCTAGGAAAATTATACTCCGAGTAACCACGAAGGAAAAGAACCCCGCCTACATACCGCTGCTCCCTGCCGTCTCACCCAGTCAGGCATGTACCTGGAAGTTAGTACACATTCTAAATGAGTCGCCCACTTTTGGTCCGTGGACATCCGGCTATTCATCCGTAATAGCAGAATTGGGTGTGCTGATTGGGTGGAGACCACTGGCGATCTCGACGATTGAATAAATGGTCAGACAAACACCAGGTGCCGGATTTCCGATGCGATTACTGAGAAAGGCAAGGTTTTGTTATTATGGATATGATAGATCTATCCTTCCAGGCCGTTATTTCCGTCGGGTCTTTCAGGACCAGTTCTAGACTACAAAAAAGGGCTTTCCAAGGATATCCGAGTATTGTGCAACCTCTAATGTATGTGCACATAGTCCGAGGCATCAGACCATGGTTTACATGAGGATACTACGTCATGGGGCTCAAAATGTAGGTAGACGCAGGATTTCTATGTGCTAGGCAGAGGATCGCCCCATCATATTTGGCTGATTCAAGTGATATCAGTGTTCGATATCTACTGGGTACAGCAATCAGGATAGGGCGAAGTAAAAGGTATGTTACTTTAACCTAAAAGGGGTTTTGTTCGCGAATTTAAGGTAGCTAGGAATCCACTTCGAATTATGTAATATATCGTGACGGAAGATGCCATGGTTCCATTGGATACCACAACGCTACTGCACTCAAGGATCAGCAGGATGCTGAAGATCGTGAAGGTTACCATTCAATTCCTGTGAATAATGGTAGATATTCTCTGATGGTACATCGATGATTATACAAGTGGCCGTTCATTATCTCCAAGGAGTGTATATCCTGACTAGAGATAGTGGATCCCTTATGGTCACTAACAGCACGGACAATTTCTGTGGTGTATGGATGGATGACTGCATCACTACATATGTATACTCCGTAGGCTAGTCCCATATCAACTTTGGCTTCAATTTACACTGGTCATTCGTGGGAACAATCATTCAGCTATGTTGTAGCGTGTTGGTCTTGATGTACATCTTCTTACATCCATGTAAGCTGAGGAACATCTGAGAAACGGATAGATCATGATGAATAATGATGACAACGAACAAGCTTAAAGTGACTAATAACTATTGGGGAGTAAAGATACAATGAGTCATACATTACCACTCGAGCGGAAAAGCACAAGCGACACGAAGAGGTGTAGGAAAATAATAAAATTTTTTTTTTCCTCAATGCTCCAGAACCTCGAAGAAACGTTAGTCGGATTACCGAAAAGAAAGCCGTGTGTGTCTACGGTCAATGGTGCGTGTGCATAGGCTATGGATGGGTTCATACTACGGAAGCCCGCGGATGCAGGTGATTACCTGATCCGTTCGAACCAAGAACCGGCCAGTCAGCCAAATCAGGATCATTGGTTGGGTTGTCAGATGAGTGCACACACGGTCACAGGGCAGGAAATAATTCTTGAAGTCCGTCCATGTCAACATGAGGCCCACTTGGGTGGGGACTAAAAAGTTCCATCCGAGGGTTGGGCGATGACCGCACTGGGACTGGTAGAGATCGACAACTTGTTTGGCCGTCCGTAGTCTGTACTTAGTACTTCCGTTCTCCGTACCTCCTTGTGGTTGTGTAATCATAGGCTAACACTTCTACTTGCTGGCCGTCACCTCTTGGCTGTATTTCACGGGCTAAAAAATACGATCTACATGAACAATAAGGTCTTAGATTGAAAGTCTCAGGTATAGCCCATTGTCTATAAGACAAGAAGTTCCCGTTGCGATAACCCCAACCCCTCACTGGTTAGTACTTACACCCCAACTTACTCATTCTTCTTCCATGGGGTTTCTGTGCGATGCCCGTTGTAGACAAAAACAGCGGTGGCCTAGGGCGGCGCAGCCTGCATTAGAGTGTCATACTACAGAGTACACCGGCAAAGACAGTTATAGGATCAGCCCATAAAAGCTTCAATCATACTACAATTCTCCTATGAGTAGTGATATGTGCCTTCTAGCCGGGCCAATGATATGTGCCCTCTAGCCAAGTGTACTGTGCACTGCTCTGTGAAGGACACATTTAGTGTGCGTTAGTGCGCGAGGGGCATTCCCGACAGTAGTATGGGTGGTTGTTCTCCATGCAGAAGGGAAGGGGGTTTATAAATTTTGACTCTAGTTTCGCTTTGAATACCGAGTCAAGCGACCTGGGACTGAAAGAATCGATTATCGTGTACTCCATAGTCCGAAGTCCTTTAGTACTACCATATCCATTCCTAGGGCGCCCCCACAAAGCCCTATGCAAGGAAGGTGGATGACTGCGTCGTATGTCATCATCCGGTTGTTTAAACACATTAAAAGTGACAGTGATAACCCTTGGACGGTGCTTCACCGCATCTCTTTATGATTGCGGGAAATTGACACGCAGCACAACGTCCAGCTGGCATATCATGGCGCTCGTAATATGTACTGGCCAGAATTTTAAGTCCGAGGCACCTGCTTTATACTTCTTACCCGCTATCTTGGATATCAATTGACGGGAGGGCGAAGGTATGGTGCCGATTATCAGTAAATACGTGGGGACAAGAGTATGGACTTACCTCGAACAACAATCACTATCGGACGGCTGGTCCAACGCTAGGTAAGTTTCAAGGTTATTGCTATTGATAATAACGATAGCCTGACTCGGTGTTGGTAGGAGTTGACTGGCGCGATTGGCATATAGATTTGTAAGTTTTCTTTTTTCCCTTTTCCTATTTTTAATTTCTTATAGTAAGGAATGTAAAATTGTGTAAGATTATGCCCAGCATGGTTGTCCAGATAGACGCCCGAGAGAACAGTGCCTTACCCATAGACTATAGCTCTAGGCCAGGCGCTAGCCACCCGGTACCTTAGGATGAGGTCATTTTCGCACGGCACAATTTGTGACTTGGAGGAAGCCGGTAGCTCCGAGCATCCGAGATATCCATGCCAAGGGCTTTTTTTCCCTTTTTTTTTACCCTTCCCAATTTCCGTCTGATCTTTTATATCGTGCCTGACGATGCTCATGATCCTTGGCTGTTCTTGGAAACAATGCACCTATTGGTTTATTTTCTGCCGATCAACACATCGATTCTTTTGTGGAGGGACTGCGAGATGTAGAAGTCTTTTGTGCCTATGCTTCTGTAGATTATACCCGATTTTTATTTTATCCTAATTGTTTATTTTTTTAATATTTTTTCTTTGGGTTCCAGACCGACTTCAGTACTCTCTTACTTTTGTCTACGATGACACCAACGGTTCCAAACCACTGGAGACAGGTCATGATGACGATGGATTTCATATCCTCTAGATGACAGAAGACTGACTTACCGCCGCCTCAGCTAAGCAGAAAAAACAAAGTCCCCCCGTTCTGACCCGATTCGAATGCCATGTACAATTAAATCCTGAAAAAGAATTACTGGCAACTACCAAAAATTTAGAGCATCCCATATCCCTGTTAGTTCGGCGCCTAGCGTGAGCGTGTTCCAAAACTCCACTTTCGGCACACGGAGCTTTGGGGAGCTTCGATCAATCATTTAGTGTCTTGTTTCCACGGCCTTGTCGGCCTCGCTGCACCCTATCCCCGCCAGCTCCGAAGGAAGCACGGCGAAGACTTCCAGCCAAACCAGGCAGTATTTGATCATGAATAAGGATTAAAAAAAATTGGCACGGGCCTGTGGTACCCGCTCCTCTGGTTCACGGTGGTCAGCGGAATACCATACATATATTTATTCCTTCTACCGTCTCTTCCTGTTCTACTTCTTCCGGTGACGCTTCAATACTTCAGCCCTATAACCCCCCCTTAGTGCGCTTGCGCCTTTACGAGCTGGCGTACCACCCGCCATAATTTGATTAGTATATAGTATTGTTGATTGCGCCCGGGACCTATACAGCTTCCTCCATATATATCCATCCAATCTTTTTGAAGCTATAGGGACGGATTTTGGGGTTTCCGGAACATCCGCTTTGCGATAGTCTTCGCGTTTCCCCCCTTACCTATTCCCTCCTTAAAAGTTTAATACACCTAGCTATACAAGGAGATTTGCGCTCATGTGGAGGAAAGTATCCCGCGCCGCGATCGCGGCCTCCTTATTATTCGCTTCGGCCGCCAACGCAATCCCTCATGGAGATGAACATTCGGATATGGACATGGGTATGGGCATGAATGGCACCCATGCGCAGCCCGAACCGCATACCGAAGCAAGCGACGACTCACCTATGAGTTATTTCGCGTATGGAAAACACTCGGGCACAATCATTGCTCACATTGGTCTTATGGTTCTTGCTTGGTGCTTCATCCTACCTATTGGTAAGAGCTCTTTTGCTGTTCTATTCTCTCCCTTTGTTTTCAGCGAAGACTGACAAAGCTGTAGCCGTTATGTTCAGCATTGCGCGATCACGATTTGCACTTCCGTCGCAATTTCTTTTCTTGGTGTCCAACGCACTGGGCTTGCTTATTGGAATCATCTACAATAGCCAAACTCCTGACCTATATGAAAACAATGCTCATCACAAGATCGGATGGATCGCGACTTGGGTTATTAGCGCGCAAGTAATCATGTCCCTCATCTTCGCCTATGCTGGCAGAGGCGAGTCGAATGCGACTTCGTACGATCGTGTTGCCTTCCTCCCTGTTTCTACCGACGAGATGGCCGAAACCCCAACTCATCCGACTGGTATTCATCACGAATACCGGTGGTCTAGAGACAGTGGTCAGGGTACCGAAAGAAACTCGGCTTCCCTCCATAGTCGTCCAAGCTCGTCATCTTGCACATCCCCTTTGGATGAGTACGATACCTTCTATAAGCCAGAAAGCCAAATCCCCGAGCAACCCACCCAGGGCCGCAGTTGGCTGCGCAGCACCTTTGTGGGCCACTTCCTTGCGAGCCGCGTGCCTCATTTGCTCTCTAGCCGGGCCCTCCGGATATTGAACATGATTTATTTGATAATTGACCGGACAATCTTACCTTTCGGTTTTGTCGCTATCGCCACTGGTGCGGTAACTTATGGCGGTATCATGGTAAGCGATTTCGCGCATCGCCTAAAAAGCTGACGATAACTAATATGAGGCACTGCAGAGAAGTAGAGAAATCTTCAACGGTCTCGCTCATTTTATCAAAGGCGGCATCTTTTTCTGGTACGGATTGTTGACTTTGGGACGATTCATGGGTTGCTGGGCAGATCTTGGATGGGGTTGGAATGTCAAGCCGTCAAGAGAAATCGTCGGCAACTGGAAATCCAGGATCCCATCGGCTGAATTTACCGAATCTTTTGTGATCTGGCTTTATGGTGCGAGCAACATGTTCCTCGAGCATCTCACCAGTTGGGGTGGCAAATGGACTGCCACGGATTTTGAGCATGTGTCAATCTCCATCATGTTCTTCGGTGGAGGCTTGTGCGGCATGCTCTTTGAATCTAAGCGCATTAAGAGCTGGTTAAATTCCACTGTCGTACAATATCCCTCCGATCTGCGCAGGCATGCTTCAACCGAGGTGGCCTGGCAGCTTCCCGACACTCAAGGTGTGTCCCTCAACCCAATGCCTGCCTTGGTGATCCTTCTTCTGGGAAGTATGATGGGATCCCACCACCAAACCAGCATGGTGTCCACTATGGTGCACAAGCAATGGGGCAACATGTTAGTTGGCTTCTCGTTTGCCAGGTGTATGACTTATGTCATAATGTACCTCAAGCCACCAGCCTCTTATTTGCCTGCTCGCCCGCCAACCGAGATTGTCTCAGCATTTTGCTTGATCTCTGGTGGACTAATTTTCATGTTGAGCGTAAGTGCCACCTAAACGAGTGAAAATATTCACATATACTGACTGTTTCTAGACTCGGAATGTGGTCGACACCATGGAATACTATGACATTGACGCGATGTTCATCTTCACAGTCGGCATGGGAGTAACTGCTTTCATCATGGCTTGCGAAGTCTTGGCCATTGCCATCAAGGCCTGGGCTGTCAAGAAGGAGACGCGTCCACAGCTTCCTCCATTCCAGTTCCCAGCCTAATTCCCAATAAATGGATCCTTCACAGTGTTGCCTAAAGGGTTGAGGTTATCTTGCCCTTTCCCAGGCATTACCAACCAAACCGCTCTCTGTGTGACTTCCACCACCCTACTAGAGAGCAATAAAAAGAAACGCAGAGAAAAAAAAAGCATAGGCCAAGAGAGTGATCGAATGGCCCTATCTTGAAATCTTGCAGCGATATACCCCCTAAACTATTTGATTTTGCGTGGTGTCAGAGCTCGAACTTATGAGTTGACGAGCATATACCACTGATACCAGAGCTTTGTTCTATGATATTTGACGTGCCCTTATGCTAATGAATGATATCCTTGATTGTTAATGTGGTGGACTAATGACTGGCTGGATTTTTGAGTGATATTGCTTGGCTTGTCATGGTCTTCATAACCTGGGAACCATGAGTTACCTATATATGCGTGAGGAATGATCTTTGAATTTATGACCTAGTACTAGTAACTGTTTCCGTGGTTCTTATGTGCATCTATCCAATCATTTTTGAATCTAAATCCTCAATGGAGTGGATATTGCTCGGCAATGCGTCCCGAAGCCAAAGATGATGGCGAGTTCGGAGTTTAGTTTTAATCGCCGACTCACCGCAAAAGCTTAACTTCACTTTAATTGGGTCCGGCATTCGTGTCAACTTGCCTAGCGACGGGCAGACTTTATGCATCCAGAAGCTACATATATGTAGTACAATTCCAATGCTGTCTGCCCCAAATTTACAGCAATTTTAGCTCCTTTTCAAAATGATCGAAATGGATTACGGTGATAGGGTGTTACACAACACCCGAATCAATGACATCGAAAGGACGGGAATGATGTATTATTAAAAAGTATGCCATTGCCGAAAGTGGGGGAGTGGAGGGGAACCCGAGAGATGAATATTTGGTCTGCTTATTTAAAGAGGGGCAGCGGCGTCTCTTCGAAGTTCCGTCTTTCTATATATTTCCCCTACACAGATTTAAAAGCTCTCCGACGCCTTCTTTCTTATTATTTTATTAACCTAGTGAAGGACATTCAAAATGGCATCTAACCCTCCTGGAGCTTGCTGCGCCTCTGGCTTCAAGCATGAAGGCAACCCAGTTGGCGAGATCAAGGATGTCAACGGTGGTAAGCTAGCATGAATTTTTAACTTCAATATCCTTGTTATACCCTCGAACTTGATAAGTAATATACACTATGCACAGTCTCTACCTACATCGTCTACCCCAAGGACAAGAGCACTGAGAAGGTTGTTGTCTTCCTGAGCGACATCTTTGGTATCTACATCAACGCCCAGCTCCTCGCTGACGAGTACGCCGCAAATGGATACACCTGTGTCATTCCCGACCTCTTCCGCGGAGATGCTATCAAGCTTAGCGATATGGAATCCGGAAAGGCCGATCTCCCCTCCTGGCTCCCCAACCACCAGCCTGCCCAGGTTGAACCCGTTGTCGAGTCTACCATTAAGTACGTCCGTGAGGAATTGGGAGCCAAGCGGGTTGCTGGTGTCGGATACTGCTTCGGTGCCAAGTATGTTACCCGCTTCTTGAAGAATGGAAAGCTCGACGTTGGTTTCAACGCCCACCCCTCCTTCGTCACCCACGAGGAGCTTGGTGCCATCACCGGCCCTCTATCCATTGCTGCTTCCGGTGAGTTGAAATCCCCTTGGATAGCTATCACGTACACTAGTACTAACGTCATTCTCTATCAAAAAGAAATCGACAACATCTTCACTACCCAGCTCCGCCATGAGTCTGAGGAGACCCTGAAGAAGACCGGCCAGGCATGGCAGATCAACTTGTTCAGCGGTGTCTCGCATGGTTTTGCTGTCCGTGCCGACTTGAGCAACAAGCACTTCAAGTTCGCCAAGGAGCAGGCTTTCTGCCAGGCTGTGAACTGGTTGAGACAGTACCTGTGAAGTGGGGCATATATTGATGCTTATTAGATATTAGAATATGCTACTGCTATACACACTAATGTGAGGAATGGCCTAGTTATCTCTTATACTCTTTTATGACTTTGTACAGCGACATTGCTTTCAACCCATGCATACGTGTTTACAGTAGTATACAATATATTAAGCTATATATCTGCGAATTGGGTTCTTCCTCTATTGTTGGTGAGCAAGACTGTTCACGGTGGAACTGATAGATAGGAGGGGCCCATGCTTCTTGGTTCTCTACAAAATAAATTGGTAGACAGTTAGTATTGTGGATAGTCCTATTCTTAGTAGTTATCGATAAGGAAATTGTTCATATCAAGAACTTGATCTGGGTAGAAACACTTACAGAGACTTAATAAAAATTATCCTAATTAAGTACTCACCACGTTCATAGTTAGAAATATGGCGCAGCAATAATTGGCTAACATACACCACCTGCCATTGTTACGCCTCAGGCACCAGGGGTTAAGCCTTGCAGACGCACGTGACCCCGGGGGATCCGCGTCGGCAAAAGAGCCGTCGGAAGAACAATTGGACTAGTAAGTGTCGACTGTCCAGAAAAGGGAGCGCAAGAAGCTCCGGCCTTGTTGCTTGCTCTTCGTCCTCATTATTGAAGTGACTGGCTTCCTTACCCGTCACGACTCGTTTTCTTGTCTCTGCATCTGTACCTGGGGTGTCCGACTTTTGGGCCTATATCGTACAACTTGCTTTGTCGTGTGTATTCCAGCGCTTGCTTGTCTGCGTTATTATCCCTTTGATCGACTGAAGTGGCATCATTGCAAGTTAGCTACGGTCTCTGATTGAATTGTCGTCTAACACTTGACGAGGCTTACGATCTTGTGTCACTATTTCTATTCAAAGATCCTTCGTTTCCGATTTCATTGTACTCCACGGCAGCGATAGACGGCAAACGATCGACGACTTCGATTCCCTTCGATATTCAACCTCGTGTGCTAGATCCGCGACGATCAACGCTCATATATTGCGAGAATACGTTAAATAATCTGCTGCAAACCGTCTCTATACTCGCTTTGAACCTTTATCACGAAAACATCATGGCTACTCCCGCCGCTTTACCGCCGCTGCCTTTCAACCCTGGTAGGGTACGGACCTACCTACTTCGTCTGCCTCTCTTTACACGGCTCGTTCTGCTAGCAATTGTTGTGTGTTGGCTTCTTGAGTTGCAGACGGTGTGGAACGTGGTGCAATGGGGTTCGTTGATACCGGATGAGATTGGTCTCGGTACCAGTATGTGTCCTTAGGCTGTTGCGGCTTACACCTAGATGACGGATAAACATGCGCATACATGGTTCTAACACTTCAGTAGTGTATCGACTCAACACTTACCCGTTCATCCACTTCGGGTTCTTCCATGCTTCTATGAATCTTTTGGCGCTTACACCATTGCTCGAGCGATTTGAAGCCGAGCATGGCACGTTGACTGCCGTTGCTTTGTTCATAGGGCGTAAGTCATACCCTAGATTCAGGAATTGGGATATGGTGCACTAACATGGCCTATCTGCTCAGCGCTTTCTACGTTACCTGCAGGTCTTTATATTCTATTTGAGAAAGTTCTTTTACATAGAAACACCGCCGTAGTTGGCGCGAGGTGAGTTATATATTTTTTATCCTCAACCTTATGATAATCACAGTCTAACCATTTCTCAAGCGTTTGGGTATTCCTTCTATTGGGCTCCGAAGCTATCAAGACTTTCAAGTCCAACCCGTACTTCAGGTATTTATCCGAGTATCCGAGACAGCACATGCTAGGGCCTGCTAATATCGATCAATTTAGTCTTGGGAATTACAAGATCCCCACCTGGACATCGCCCTTGTTTGCATGTATTGTGGTTTCGATACTTGTACCTCATACCAGCTTCCTTGGTCATATGTGTGCTATAGCTGTTGGCTATATATGTGAGTCTGCCTTTCAGCCTTATTATATCATCTGTACTAATACTTCCGCGTCAGTCGGCCTTGGGTTTCTCAAAGTGTTTGTCCCTCCTGAGAAGGTTCTGAGGTGGATTGAAGGGAAGCTGAATCTGCTGGGACGACTGCCACATTATGTCTCCGTAGACCAGAAAACATACGGCCGTTATGGTGTGCTACCCACGACGAATACAATGGGCGAAAGGGGAACTCCGATGAGCTACCTGGGAACGTCTCAGCGTCTGGGTCCCTGAGTCGGCGACTGTTGACACAGTGGCTGGCCCTTTATGTTTTCATTTCTTGTGCATATTATAGTATTGTAATAATCATTTGTTATAGTGATTGGTGGGGGAAGACTTTTGGCTCATAAAATGCATCAGCGTGGTTTTTATTTACTAGTTGTGCAGATGATCTTTAGCGGCCGACGTAAATTAATCGGTGGTGATTTAAATGTTGCGGCGGAGTGAAAGTCTCCGATGTCTGCTTCTGAGAGCTCCGCGGACGATTAGAATGCGACCGACTCCCCGAATTTCTTGGATTCCATGGCGTTAAAATGTAAGTTGTCAGGTTCCTGCAGCGTGCGCGTCAGCGTTTATTACCTATGAGCCTTGTTCAGCTTCCACCTAATGTCAACCCTTTCCCCTCCTGACTGAATCTACCTCGGATTTACTATCGCAAAGGACAACTCAGAGGGAACCCAAGCTGATCCAATACCAATGGTAGCCACAATCCGCAAATTGCGGAATAATCCCCATTTCCTTTTCGTGCATCTACCGCACGTTTTGTCATTCCTATGCATCCTTGCTGGGGTCGTCTGGCTCCTCCTCCTTCCCCTCGAAGACTATGCCCATGAAACATACATCTCCGAGAACGCGCTTCTCCCCGGTCAGGTTCATGCCTACTTCTCCGGCAGTGAACAGAACATCTTCCGTGGATACAAGAAGGAGCTAGAGGGACTTCTGTCTAGTGGGAAACAAGAGGATGGACAAGCAATAAACGATGCTGAATTGACACCGGAGTATGTTAGAGCTCCTGTTTAGGTGCCCTCCTACACCCCTTTGCTGATTCGAACTCTTTCCTAGGATTCTCGATAAGATACAGTCGGTTCTCAGAGCTTCCGGGCTGAAGGTCGCGACGCAAAACTATGAATACACTTCCGCGGGGATCACGCATCAGGGACAGAATACTTATGGCATCATTCAAGCGCCGCGGGGCGATGCGACGGAGGCAATTGTGATAGTGACGGCTTGGAAGACAGCAGATAGGGAACTGAACCTGAACGGAGTTACCCTTGCGTTGACGCTGGCGAGATACTTCAAGCGTAGGTTGACCTTGAGTTCGGTTTGAGGGTCATGGCTGATTGGGTTCTAGGGTGGTCTTTGTGGTCGAAGGATATCATATTCCTGATCACGCCTGACAGTAAATCCGGGACACAGGCGTGGATTGATGCATACCATGATATGCAACCCCCGTCTGTCCAGCCGCTGCCGTTGAAGAGCGGGGCTTTGCAGGGAGGACTGGTGGTTGAATATCCCTTTGACCATCGGTTTGAATCTCTACATATTGTCTACGACGGGGTCAATGGCCAATTGCCGAACCTAGATTTGATCAATACGGCCGTGTCGATCGCTGGTGGCCAAATGGGTATCGGCTCTAATTTGCAGGAGATGTGGGACCACGACGACAGCTATGAAGCGCGTCTGCACACTATACTGAGAGGAATGGTCAAGCAGGGTTTCGGGTACGCCACTGGAGCCCATAGTAGCTTCATGCCATATCACATCGATGCCATCACACTGCAGACGAAAGGCGATGGCTGGCAGGACGAAATGGCCCTGGGTCGGACTGTGGAGGGTCTCTGTCGCAGCTTAAATAACCTCCTGGAGCATTTGCACCAGAGTTTCTTCTTCTATCTGCTCATGCACACCAAGTGGTTTGTCAGTATCGGCACGTACCTACCCAGTGCGATGTTGATTGCCGGCAACTTTACAATCATGGCCATTGCCCTCTGGTTACGAACTGGATACTACACAGGTTCTAAGCCCAAGCTTTCGGCCAACGCAGGCGCTTCTCAGGACGAGAAGAGGCAGAACGAACAAGCTCCAGAGTCCCACGACAAGAGCGAAACAAAGACCGGAACTACCGAGCAGAACGACGACACAAACGCCATTATAGAGCGGAAATTAGCACTTCCGCTCAGTTTTGTGATCGGCCTGCATCTCCTCGGTTTAATCCCTCTCTTCATCTTCAACAACCTCTCCCACAAGGTCAGTATCACCCTTTCCAGCCCTAGAACCCACCCAACTCACATATACAAACAGTACTTCACAACTGCAACCCGCACCTGCATAATAGCCAACGCCCTCCTTCCCCTCTTCCTCGCCCTCCTACTAACCAAAGCCTTCGCCCCAAAACCCCAACAATACCTCCTCATGAAATCCTTCTCCCTCCTCCTCTTAGGTCTGTTCCTCTCCACGCTAGCCACCCTAAACTTCTCCCTCTCGTTCATGATCGGCCTGCTCTGCACCCCTCTCACCTTCATCAATCGCATCAGCCCGACCACCGGCGCGCCTCTCCGGTACATGCTTTCTTCTCTCGGCCTTGTGCTTCTGAACCTTCTTTCGCCTCCCGTCGTACTTCTGGGAGGTTGCTGGTACACTGGTGTCTCGGTGGAGACGGTCTTGACGCAGGCTGCGTTTGGATGGGATGTGTGGGGAATGTGGACGCAGGTGGTTGTTTGGTGTGTTTGGTGGCCTGCTTGGGTGATCGGGTGTGCTTTGCTTGGGTTTTCGTTGTCTTGAAGGTACTCTTCTATCCTGTGCTGAATTTCTTTAGTTCAAGAATTGGGTGGGTTGTGGATTAGACGAGGCAATACTGTACACTGTATTTATATAGCTTTCTACCGTTTTAGATATCAGGGTTACCTGTTTTTGCATAACCAGGTGTTTTGATTCATACGTTTCGGTTACAAATCTGGGATCTAATACTCAGTCGTACATAAATTCTAAGTGGTACTCTTTTGTAGTACTTTTACGTCAGGTATAGGTAAGGTAAGGAGGAAATGACATCGGAACGTAGCATGCCTCATGCAGCCCACACATCCTTGCCGACACCCTCGATCCAATGACCCAATTGGTTAACGCCTGCATCCCAGTCCTTCAGTCTATTCCGCATACCCTCGATCTGGGTCATATCCAAGACCTTCGGCTGCACCCAGTTGATCTGAGCGACCTGAGCGACCTGGTCAATGGCACCCTTCAGCAGGCCCAAAGACAAAGCTTTCATGATCAGATGTTCGATCTCCTCCGGCTTCACCTTTGTCTCGGCGGAGATAGCCCCGAAGGTCAGATTGCGGTCATGTGGGGGTCTACGGAAGACCATCTCCGTGAGAGCCGAGAGGGAGATCTTCTGGTAAAGGAAGAAACGGTGTTGTTCTAGGAGCTGGTTCTTGGCAATGTTGCCGGCGAGGACGTCGTAGGCGGTGAGATCGCCGCGGTTGAAGGCAAAGAGGAGATCGCGGAGCCACGCGTGGGGTGTCTCGGTGAGAGAGTCCAGGATCGGGTGCAGGAGCAGTTCACCGAAATTGTAGATGGTGTCGGAGACTAGGGCGGCAACGCTGAGGTTGTATGCGCGGTGGGCGCGCTCGTTTTCGCTGAGATCCTCTAGATTTATGCAGGCGAGGTAGAGGAGGGCGTTCTTGTAGAATGAGGCGAATTCTTGTTTTTTCTGGAGGTGTTTGTGTTAGTGTGTCTGGCATGCGGGATTGCGTATATGGGGTACATACGTGGTAATAGTCGGCGTTAACTTTATAGAAGGAGGCGTGCACAACGGTCTCGACTGCATCGAAGGTGTCCAGGACCTTCTGGCACGTTTCCAGGTCCTTCTGTGCTCCGTCCAGGTTGTTGAGTCGTTGCTTGACATTGGCTACGTCCGCGAGGGCATAAATGTAAGCATCTTGTGAGTCGGACTTGTTCACCTTGTCGGCGAGGGATGTGAGGAAAGAGAGGCGTTCTTGGTCATCTGTTGGAGGGGAGTTTAGTATCGCTGCTTGTAGCAATAGATAAGGCGAAGCACATCTGAAACATACCTGCACATTCTGTCGATGCCATCAACCCCAACGAGACGAACTTCAGCTGATTGATCCTATCGGCGAAGCTGAGCACGAATGTCTTGAATATCGGTAACCGCTGAGGGGCACTCTCTGGAAGGCGGAAGAACTCTATCAAGGAGTCGGTAAGCTGGTGCCATAATTTCCGCTCCCAGTAGTCTTCGAAGCTAAGGAAGTAGGCCTGGCATGGCTCGGGAGCTTGTTGCAGCTGGTCGGCCAGGAAATCGGAGATCTTCTGGTTCTCCATCGCGGGGAGAGCAGGGGGATGTGAATCAGAGTCGAGTGAATCAGATAGCGAGAGAATTGAAAAGACCCGAGCTTAGTGCCGACGGTTAAAGAAGAGTTAGAGCGAGAAAAGGCTGTAAGACGAAGAGTACGGTAGCAGTTGATGATGATGGAAGAGTGGATGGAGAAGTGGAGCGTAGCTCAGTCAAAGGCGGTGTCTTTGCGCCGCCTAGGCACATGACATCGAAGTCAAACCCTCAGGTACATACGGAGACATATTGAAGTATAGCCCTAGTACTTAGTACTCTGTGATACCAAGTCCAGACTCCACTTTTATCTACTCTCTCCGACATATACGAGTCTATCCATATGCAGTCTGGCTCACAGCAAGTGAGCCCGTTGATATGACTGGTAAAACAAGACATGTAGCTCTTCTAAAGTTGGCTTACCCAGGCTCTTAGCCCCAAAGAAGTATCCGATAACTCTCCGAGGGAGCCACAGGCACGTACTGAATAATTGCCAACCCTGTAAATATTGGCCATGGTCTTCTGTTGCTAAATTATAAATACAGTGTGTGCTTTCCGCTGTCTCTCTCCTAGTCTTCATTCTTCTCTAACTCGCAAAACATCAAGGCATATTGATTGATCAGCATCCCTTATAGTAGCTTTAACTTGTTAACATCCACCTCATCAACCATGTCTGACTTCACCGAAAAGAATAGACAAGTCTTTGAGTAAGGGTGTCATCCCTTAGAGCTAAGATTCAAGGCTCACGCTGCACAGAAAAATGTCCAAGGCGTACAAGACCCAGTTTAAAAAAGGCGTGCAGCTGATCTATCGCACGGTTCAGGAGAACCGCCTCTGGGCTAGTGATACTTGGAATGATACCGAAGCTGGACAAGGCAAAGATATTAAGATGCTAGAATATGCATGTGGGCCTGGCGTTGTTTCCACGGTTAGTCCAATGTCTTTCTTTCATCTTGACATCTGTAAGGGGAGCTAACACGCTGCGTTAAAGGCACTGGCACCTTTTGTCACAAAAGTTGTTGGCCTAGACGTCGCAGACGGAATGATTGACGAGTACAACATCAACGCTCGTGAATCAGGGTTTGCAGACAAGATGGTCGGCCGCAAAGGTGATCTTCTGGTGGAATCCGTACCAGAGGAACTCTCCGGGCCAGAGTACTCAGATTTCGATGTTGCATTCGTCAGCATGGCACTTCATCATTTCGAACAGCCAGACCTGGCCATGAAGCGCCTCGGAGAACGGCTGAAGAAGGGTGGGGTGATTTTGATCATCGACATACTCCCACATGGCAAACATGACCATAATGCCCAAGAAATGGGCAATCACTATCACGAGGCGGCGGGCACAATTAAGACTCATGGATTTACTCTAGAGGACATGCGCAAGCTTTATGAAAATGCCGGAGTTAGTATGAAGTTCGACATCCGGGTCATTGATGAGCCACTCGTCTTCGAGAAGGATGGGACATCGTTTTCCAAGACTATTTTCATCGCTCGAGGCCAGCGCCAGTAAGCTCAGAGTTGTTATTAGGATCTGAGCTGCTCTGCATGAGTGTACATACCAAGTTCAAGTGATTTCAAGTGATTGAGTATTTGACGCATAGAATCTTATTAATATTGACTGTGTATCCGAACAGATTAATAAGACTGCACCTTTTGTAATGATAATTTCTGGTTGTTAGTGCTCCAATTGCCTTATGGGTTGTGTAAACAGGGCAGTTCATTGCGGACGATTGATGATGAGCTGTAGTGATGGAGCAACATCCAATCAGAGTTCAGGAATAGTCAGACGCCATGGAGGCAGGTTTGTAGTTATACGGTCACTGACAGCGACCGCAGTGAACTTGTCTGCGGGATTCAGTTTCAATGACCGAAGAGTATCTTGATTAGGTCATTGGCACAGCGAATAATTGTAAAATGGCAGTGAAAGAGTCCCAAATGGTTTTTCCCTGTGTCCAGGTGCTGTCCGAATCAGGACTAGCGCGTAGGTCCCGTGCCGGGACTTTGCGTTCTCCAAAGAAACGACGGTCGACAAGTTCAGCATCACGCACGAAATCGCCCGCTGAGCTTTGCTCTCCCCATTCCTTTTTCACCCTCTCACGAAACCCGATCCGGACGCAATCGGTGGTCTCGTCTCGATTTAGAGCTGAAGAGAGACCATGCAGAAGTGCCGGGCCGTCAACTCCGCCTTGGGCTCGAGGGCATTCGTCCCCGCCCCCCAAGTTCAACAAGTGCAGCGCCGGAATCTCCAAGATGTTGCGATCACTAGGACAGGAAAGCCAATTGTGAAGGTTCAGGGCGGACGGTAAGTCCATTGTATTGAAACTGTGTGGACGGATGGCGCTAATTGATGCTGCTACAGGTCATCTCTTGGAGGTATTTAGCCCTTTTTCCCGCTCGTCGCATTGCCTTCGAAAATTTAACCTTAGCATTTTGTTTTAGGACATACCGCTACTGTCTTCGGTGCTACTGGTTTCCTCGGTCGTTACATTGTCAATCGGCTCGGTAGGTCATTGGATAGTTGCAGGAGGGATAGGCGCTAACAACGTCCAGCTTCGCAGGGATGCACGGTCGTTGTTCCCTACCGCGAGGAAATGACCAAGAGACACTTGAAGCCCACCGGTGATCTCGGAAGAGTCAACTTCATGGTACAGTGTCCTAAGTCAGTCTTGAGAAGTGGCCGCTCCAACTAACTGGGAGTAGGAATATGACCTGCGCAACACCCAGTCGATCGAGGAGAGTGTCCGTCATTCTGATATCGTTTACAACCTTGTCGGTCGCCAGTATCCTACCAAGTCAGTGGCCAGTCGATCAGATAGCTCGAATCGCTGTTAACAGCTTTCAGGAACTTCTCCTATACCGACGTGCATGTCGACGGCACGGAGCGTATCGTTGAGGCTGCTGCCAAGTACGATGTTGATCGATTCATTCACGTCTCTTCCTACAACGCCAGCAGAGACTCTCCTTCCGAATTCTTTGCGACCAAGGTCCGTCTTCTGAGCCATAACCTATCACTATGATGCTAAGCTGTATAGGCCTGGGGAGAGGAGCTGGTCCGTTCCATCTACCCCGAGACCACCATTGTCCGCCCGGCTCCCATGTTCGGTTTCGAAGACAACCTCCTCCACAAGCTCGCCAAAGTGACCAACCTTCTCACCTCCAACCACATGCAGGAACGCTACTGGCCCGTTCACGTAAGCTCAATTCGATCCGTCTGCGATGCATATAAAGCTAATTCAGGTAGGCCATTGACGTTGGCATGGCTCTGGAACGTATGCTTCACGATGACACCACCGCTGGTCAGACTTTTGAACTCTATGGCCCCAAGAACTACTCTACCGCTGAGATTGCTGAGCTTGTTGACCGGGAAATTGTCAAGCACCGCCGCCACATCAACGTTCCTAAGGCAATCTTGAAGCCGGTGGCACACTACCTGAACAAGCTGCTCTGGTGGCCCATTATTTCTCCTGACGAGGTGGAGCGGGAGTTCATTGACCAAGTGATCGACCCGAACGCCAAGACCTTCAAAGACTTGGGCATTGAGCCTGTTGATCTGGCCACCCTCACTTTCCACTACCTGGTAAGCAACATTCCATGTTCTCTATACTTTTAATCGCGTACTAACGATTCTCTAGCTGGGCTACCGTAGCGCTTCGTACTACGACCTGCCTCCGGCCACGGAACGGGAGAGACAAGAGGAGAAGAAGTATCTGCACGTCTTGGACGACCAGTAGTCTGTGTTTCTTTACTGTACATAAGCTAGACATCCATTTCTTTTTCTTTTGTGCCAATGAGCTTGTCTGCGACTATAATCGTACACAATTACCCTACCAAAGTCATATTCTAGCTACTTACCTGCAAAAATTCACCCATATATAAGAAATGATGAAAATAAGCTAATCAATCCGGAACTCCACTTCCAAAACCCATCTCCGCACCTCTCCTCTCACAGACTCACCACCACCACCACCACTCTCCAAAAGATAGACATAAAAGGCGGTTAAAATTACAAATACAGAAATGAGCGCCCCCCAATCCACCCGGCCGACCCCCATCCTCCTCCTCAAAACCAAATCCTCGCCCACAGACAGCTACGAAGAATACTTCTCCGCACACAACTACACCCCCACCTTCATCCCAGTCCTCGAACACACCTTCCACACCCCCAACCTCCAATCCGTGAAATCGCTCTTCCGTTCCCAATCCATACACCCAGGTCCTGACCGGAAATATGGCGGACTGATTTTCACAAGCCAGAGGGCCGTGGAGGGCTTCGCGACAATCCTTGATGACATCGACGGTATGTACCCTGACTCCCCTCACCCTCTATAGTACAGCCAGACCACCCAGATTCTAACACAATAAAAAGAACCAACCAAAACAAGCTCCTCCAAATCCCTAATCCTCTACACCGTCGGCCCCGCCACATACCGCTCCCTAACCACCATCCGAGACGAAAACCTCCCGCACGCCGAGATCCACGGCGCAGACACCGGCAACGGGCAGAACCTCGCGCAGTACATCCTCTCGCATTACAATTTGCTTTATACAGATGGTGTCCCGAAGCCGCCTTTGCTTTTCCTTGTTGGGGAGCAGCGGAGGGATATTATTCCCATGACGTTGATGGCGGGGTCGTTGGAGCCGGCGGAGCGGATTGGGGTTGATGAGATGGTTGTTTATGAGACGGGGGTTATGGAAGGGTTTGAGGGGAGCTTTGGGGA